>PVJH01003339.1:0-111151 GCA_004026705.1 Nesogale talazaci
CCCAATTCAGTGCCTGGAGGCACCCCTCTCTGCTAACCAGTCCCCTGCAGAAAGCACTCCGCTTTACATGCTTCATGGGTTTGTGAAATTTACCTCTCTGTCCTGTGCTCTGGCTCCTGGTTCTGCTGCAGCTCCTCTGACGGTATAGCTGTCATCTGGATCCAGGAGGTTCACTGCGCAGGTATCTCAGGATCAAAGGGCTTACACCACTCTTGATTCTTGCTAGTAATAAGATCCTTCCACCAGCTTCTCAGAGAGCTTATTTTAAGTGAAGCAAGATGGCATTCCAGCGAAGCCTGGAACCCCACCAGATTTCACAAGAACTCACAAGGAAGTCCTCTCAGTATCTTCTCCCATCTTCTTACCAAACCCATGCAGGAAAGGCCCTTTGGTGGGCATTAGAGACTGGCTAGAAAAACCACATTAATAATTCACTACCCATACAGTGTTAACTTTTGCTTTGAGTGAAAAACAGAGAAAGCCCATGCTGTGAGACAAATCTATGATTAGCATTGAAATAAAGCCTGATTTTTATTGCCTTATTTCTACTTAATAAAGCCCAATGACTCTCCATAAATTAAAGCATTTGCTATGTTTTATCTTAATCAATGGTCATATATAGTATTATCGATTCCCAGAGTAAGTGCCACTTGAGCTTTTTAGAAGGCATCACCGTCTGGTCCTGGTTGTAAAGTCCCCGAGGGAATGCTCCCTGGAATCGGTGCGTGCATGACCTTGTCATAGTCCCTCAGAGTTTTAAGGCAGCACTGATTCCCGCGGGACCAACCCTGGCTCCTGGAGCATGGTGGACTCAGTGCTTGCGAGTAAAGTAGGACAGGGAGGACACTGGCGTGGGTTAGAGACTATTATGAAACACAGTGTTGTTCCTCTGGAGTGCACCCCTGTGTATTTCTCAGGTTAGGTCTCAGAGACTGATTTTGGTGGACAGCTTTACTTGTAATTAGTGAATTTCATGTAAACTTGCAAAAACTCCAGAGAATGACTTATTGACCAGAGGTTACACAGTCTTGCTTATTTTATTAATTTGCATAACAAGTCATTAGACTATAGTGTAAGTCAAGTTGAGGTATTACAGATGTTCTTTCCAAAGTAGCAGCATTTCCTAATTCTGAGTTTGCAGTTTATGAACCAGGAACCCACAGAATCTTCATTGTTCTGTTGACTGGACAGACCTGAGAGTGCTTATTCATTGGCTGTTTGTAATCCAAAGAAATAGTCCAAGAAATGAGCACGGCTGCAGGCCCTTGGCTCTTACTTTCCCAGCCCCTGGTCAGCCCCATGTCTCACCATAGGTCAGCTGGTTTTGTAGGCAGCAGTCCTGGGTGCCCAGGAGGGGCTGGACTCAGCCTGTGCTAAGCCACGGAGGAATCCAGTAAAAGCTTGCTGTCCGAGAAAGGAGCAGGAAGATAGTTCTCCCTTGCCCTGCCTCTTGCTGTGCTTGCCCATTTCGCCAGGCCTTGGAGGCAGGTCCACCATGTTTCCAGTTTCCTCTGAATGACTCCAGCCCTTGACCCTACCCCTCTCACCCTGGACAAGATGGTTCCTGCCACCGGGGACTCTGCTATGTGGCCTCACTGCCCTCTGCTCTCTCAGAGGGCATCTCTCCATCATCTATGCACCCAAGTCTCAGAAATAAACGTGCTCTGTTTTAGAGATGAACAGCCACTTCCTTTGCAGACCTGGTGCACTGTATGGAAGGATGTTGTTTTTATTGGGTAGCTTAGGTTGATCACGGCAGTTTTAAATTATTCTGTAGTTGGATTCAGAGAGTGGGGCAGTGGAGTAAAAGACAGCAAGGCTGTTCTCCAGGCATGCAGCCCAGCAGGGGGATGTTGGGAAGCCTGATGGTCTGTGCTGTACTAGGGGGTCCTGGGAGCAGAGTAGGAAACCCCTCAGCTGGGGTCTTAGTGGGAAAGACTTCACAAAAGAAGAGCCACAAGGGGATTGCAGGCAGAAGATGCCACTGTGCAGATGGGGCATCGCTGAACATGGCAGCGTGAGGGCTGTGAAAGCAAGAACTGAGGCCAAACTGGACGGATAAGAAGGAACTCAGGCAGCACCACAGGGCACCAGAGGGTTCACCAAGGATTTGACTTTTTCAGCAAGTGGGAGCTGTAAAGAAGGACTGTAAAAGCAAGGGGATCATGGGCACAAATGTACCTCTTGAAGGGGGGTGTAGAGGAGCGGCTGGAAGACTCAGAATGGAAGTGGAGAAACCTGGCCAGGTGGTCAGTGCAGAAATTCAGGATGATGGTGGAGTAGGAAGGTGGTGGTTGATAGAGGCCCACATTAAGCCAGAACAAGAAGGGAGAGGGGCATCCAGACGTGTTCACAACGTAGTGTCTGTAGGACAGCAACGTGTTTGGGGGATGTTTTCTGTGTTTCCATAAAATGGCGACCCAATAGACTAAGAACTCAGGAAATGCATGTTTAGTTAGATTCCATACATCTTACAACGAAGACTGGTTTTCAGGTAGGAATCCCAGTCAGTACCTCCTCAGGGTCCTCATGCACACCCCCCTGGAGAGAAAGATGAGGCCATCTGCTCCCGTAAGGATTGACAGCCTTTGAAACACACTGGCAGTTCTGCCCTGTCTTACGGGATCACTGAGCGTCAGAAAAGAGTCAAAGGCAGTGAGTTTGAGATTTGAGTCTGCTTTGAAAGGAGTCCTGAGTGGGGCGAACATGGAAGCATTCAACTGCGAGCACTCCGAAGACAGGCCTGGCAGTCCGCTTCTGCAGCAGCCAGCCACCGCCATGGAGTCCCTCCAGATGCGGTAACAGAGTGGGACAGCGCCATCGGGTATCTCAGGCCATGACCTTGCCCCCTGTTGCGCCGAGGGTGGGTTCAGACCACCTGCCTGTAGGTTGCCAGCTAAGCACTTAGCTCCACCCCAGCAGGGCTCAGTTTCCGAGCGGTCCCAGTGCAGAGTGAGTCTTCTGTGCAGGCGGCCACCGGGAGTTGGCGCCAACGCTATGGCAACTGACAACAGCGTGTCCCAGCCACCGCCTCGCTTCCCAGCACCATGTCGTAGCGCTGACTTGTCTTGTGTGGGCGTTTTAATAGACCAGTGTTTATTAGTGGTTTTCAGAGTACGAAGACTAGGGCGGGGGCAGGGTGATTACTGCCTAGGAAACACAGTTTCCAGGTATGGCGAAGGAAATTTTCTTTTTTAAAAATCATTTTATTGGGGGCTCTTATAATATTCCCTACATCAATTGTATCAAGCTTACTTATACATATATTGCCACCATCCTTTCCAAAATATTTTCTACTTGAGACCTTGGTATCAGCGCCTCTTTTTTCCACTGCTCCTCCCCCCTTCCACTCTCATCAATCCTTGATCAATTTCAGAAAAATACTTTTTCAGAAAAATACTTTTATTAGAGATGATTGCAACATAGTGCTAAGATTAAGTAAATTAGAGCCTATCTCCATGTCAAACTTTTTTTTAACTAAAGCATTTTTTTAAAAAAATCATTTTATTAGGGGCTCATCGAACTGTATGCAGTCCACTTTTGCACATTTGTTGCCATCATCATTCTTGAAACATCCTTCTTCCACTTAGGCCCCTAGTATCAGCTCCTCATATTTCCCCTCCCTCCCCACTCCTCCCTCATGAACTGTTAATAATTTACAAAGTATTATTTTGTCATATTGTACACTGTCTGATGTGTCCCTTCACCCACTTCCCTGTTGTGTGTACCCCAAGAAGGAGGTTATATGTAGATCCCTGCAATTGGTTCCCTCTTCCTACTCCACTGTCCCTCCACCCTCCTGGTATCACCACTGGTCCTCATGGGATCATCTGTCCTGAATTCCCCATGTTTCCAGCTCCTATCTGTACCAGTGTACATCCCCTGGTCTAGCTGGATTTGTAAGGTAGAATTGGGATCATGATAGTGGGTGGGAGGAAACATTTGAGAACTAGAGGAAAGTTCCATATTTCATTGTTACTACACTGTACCTTGACTGACTCATCTCCTCTCTGAAACCCCTCTGTAAGGGGATGTCACTTAACCTATTGATGGGCTTTGGATCCCCAATCTGTACTTCCCCTCATTTATAATGATTTAATTTTTAGTTCTTTGATGCCTGACACCAGATCCCTTCAACACCTCTTGGTCACACAGGCTGGTGTGCTTCTTCCATGTGGGCATTGTTGCTTCTGAGCTAGAGGGCTGCTTGTTTACTTTCAAGTCTTTAAGACCTCAGATGCTTTATCTTTTGATTGCCAGGCACCATCAGCTTACTTCACCACATTTACTTATGCACATATTTGTCATCAGTGATCATATCAGGAAGGTGGACATGCAATGTTATGATTTTTAGTCCTTCGAAGACTGATCCATTTGACACCTCATGGTCACACAAGTTGGTGTGCTTCTTCCATGTGGGCTTTTAAACCAAGCCATTCTTTATAAAATCATCTGCTTCTCTCCCCAACTCCCGGTATTCTTTTCCTGGTCCTGACCTAGTCATCCACTCCTTGCTAAGACTGTGCACTGTGTACCCTTCAGCTACTACTTCTACCAGTCACTGTCTCCCTCTGATTAAGCTAAGTACCAGAATTAGCTCCTTCACTTATCTGAGAAATTGTTTTGTGGGTACTTGGATCTAAGAGTTTGCAAACCTCAGCAATAAAACATCCTGTGCTGCTGACATAACTTGCAGATCCCCTCATGACTGTATACTTCTCATGTCTAAGACTTCTGTGAGTGACAAGGACCTGGTGGATACCCTTTGGGGGCTCAGCATCTGAAGACAGACCCACCAAGTTAGAAACTAAGAACATGCCCTGCTATTAAAAGATACATCATCTGGGTTCATAAAGGCTTGATGATGCTAAACAAGCGGGCATCTAGCTGAGAAGCAACCAAGCCCACATAGAAGAAACTCACTAGCCTGTGTGATCACTAGGTGTCCATGGGATCAATTATCAGGCATCAAAGACTCAGAACAAAAAATCTTATCAATGTGAATGAAGGGGAGTGCAGAGTGGAGACCCAAAGCCCACCTGTAGACAATTGGGTATCCCCTCACAGAAGAGTCACAGGAAGAGACAAGCCAGTCAGGATGCAGTATAGCACCGATGAAACATACAACTTTACTCTAGTTCTTTAATGGTCCTTCCTACCCCTCCTCCATCACACCCCCCCTCCCCGAAACACGTACATACTATCATAGCCTCACTTCTACTTTACAAATCAGGCTAGACTACAAGCCTGTACACTGGTACAGAGAAGAGCTGGGAACACAGGGAATCCAGGACAGATAAACCCCTCAGGACCAAGAATGAGAGTAGCGATACCAAGAGAGCAAGGGTAAAGTTGGGAGGAAAGGGAGAACCGATCACTATGATCTACACATAACCCCCTCCCGGGGGGATGAACAACAGAAAAGTAGGTGGAGAGAGACAGCGTTCAGTATAAAACATGAAAAATAATAGTGATTTATAAATTATCAAGGTTTCATGAGGGAGGGAGGGAGGGAGGGAGGAAGGGAGAAGAGAGAGAAAAATGAGCTCAAGTAGAAAAATAAATGTTTTGAAAATGATGATGGCAATAAATGTCCAAAAGTGCTTGATACCGTGGGTGGATGTCTGGATTGTGAGAAGAGCTGTACGAGCCCCCAATAAAATGACTTTTAAAAAAGACCATTTTAGGAGCAGGATTTACTTTAAATTGTCCATAGTAGGGCTTGGCTTGAGTTGAATGAGCTCTGGTGTTAGGCCAGGTGTCGAGCCTCGAGGGCGAGAATCCCAGGCTTTCCTTGAGGAGGTTAGAGTGTAGTGCTGGAGAGCCTGGGAGGCTGGCTTCCTGGCTCTGTCACTTCTCAACGTGACCTTGGCCAGATTAGCCTCAGCTAAATCTCTGCCTGCCTTCCTCACATTAGGACCATAATAGGGCTGCTGGGAGGATGGACTGTGCATACGTGTGTGATACGGGGAGCGCCCCTCCGGGCCCACCGCAAGTGTGCAGCAGACACTCCCTGCTCCTCAGCACTGGGGCCAAACGGTGGTCTCTTGGTTACACGACATGGTCGGTGGATGAAAATCACCAGCAGCTCCAGGGGAGAAAGACGGGGCGTACACTCCGTAAACAGTTACAGCTGGGAAACCCACCGGGGCTGCCGCAACTCTGCATGGACTCATAGCAGTGGCCTGGGGCTGGGGCCGGGGTTAGTGGCGAGGCTGGTGGAGATGCAGAAATACAGTGTGTGAGTACCAAGGAGCTTGGCTCTCCTTGCGGACCAGCACTCGTACAGCTAACCCCAAGACTCTTTGTTTGTTGTTGCTTTCTTTTGATCAGGGGCTCTTACAACTCTTACAACAATCCATCCATCCATCCATTGTGTCAAGCGCATTTGTGCATTTCTTGCCATCTTTCTGAAAACATTGGCTTTCCTCTTGAGCTCTTGGTATCAGCTCCTCATTTCCCCCCTTCTTTCCCGACCTTCTCCCTCACAAACCCTTGATAACTTAAAAATTATCATTTTGTCATGTCTTACACTGCCCTTCACCCACTTTTCTGTTGTCTGTCCCCCAGGGAGGGGGTTATGTGTAGGTCCTTGTGATCGGTTCCCCCTTTCTATCTCACCTTCCCGGCACCCTCCTGGTCTCGCTGATCTCATGATTTATTTGTCCTGAGGGCTCATCTGTCCCAGATTCTCCCCAGGGCTCTCTGTAATCACTTTATGTTAATTGCAAAGAAAATTCTAGAGCGTGCCCTTTTCCAAGACAAGGTAGTCTTTTGAGTACGCATGTTTGAATTTTCGAGTGACCTCTTTAATCGCATCAGTCACCCCCCATAGTTACTTCAGGGCACTTCGAGAACAAGTGCAGAGACCAGCAGGTGCCAAATGTCACCTTAGAGGAGCCTCAGGCATCATCGTCTCTGAAACCTTCGCCTGATAGCTGTCACCTGGCTCCTCACTGGAGTCCAGCACACATTAATGGAGTGCAGCTGTTGGTTTGTTTGTTTTTTAATTTGGTTTGCTTTGCTTCATTCCCCTGCCCCAGGTTCTGTGCAGGGATTCAGAACATGGAGTGGACAGTCCCCATCCTCATGGAACGTGGTAGGGGACTACATGCAGTAGTTCAGTCCCTGTGCTGTAAGCACAAGTGGGTGCTTGTATATGTAAATGGTCAGAAGAGGTACAAGAAGAGGTGAAAAGGCTTCATAAACGGGATGGCATTTCAGGGAGATATCGACGGGGATAAACAGGTTATGCATTAGGCTGCTAGTTAAAAGATTGAGAGTTCAAACTCACCAGTTGCTTTGATGGAGTAAGCTGACGCTGTCTGCGTCTTTAAAGATCTCCCATTTCAGAAGCCCCAGGGATCAGAGTTCCCTGCCTAGTCGACTCGATTTCAGTGGGCTTTGGTTTGGGTAAGAACAGGGAGCGTCTGTCTGCATAAGAGAATTGGACCCAGGTGAAGTTGGAGTCATCAGAAACGAAGGAAAGGAGGCAGAAGCAGGAGCCAGATCATGTAGCTGAAGTTCAGCCTTCATCTTGTGGGCAGTGAGGGCCTTTGAGGGCTTTCAGACAGCAGAACTGATGAGAAGCATTTTAGCAGGAGCCTTGAACAGGCACGTGGACTTCTAAACCAGAGTGTTCTTTTTCGTTATCAAGACGAGCACTTGGCCAGGCCTCCAACTCGAGGCAAACCCACCAACCCTAAAGAATTTAAAGCAGTCGCAGTTCCTAACGACCCTCCAGGCCACTGTCTGTCTCTGAGGGCTTTGCTTCCAGAGGGCCA
Organism: Nesogale talazaci; assembly: GCA_004026705.1. NCBI lineage: Eukaryota > Metazoa > Chordata > Mammalia > Afrosoricida > Tenrecidae > Nesogale > Nesogale talazaci. The sequence goes on from PVJH01003339.1 coordinate 7,785, forward strand.
GCTCTGGGCCTTCTTCACTGTGTGAAGCCCCTGCACGCACTCCCTGGCCTTCGAGGGGCTCGGCCACTGTAGACACTAAGAAGAACTTGGCAGTGGAGGCAGCTGAGCTGAATTTTCTAATACCGCATCCTCTCCTCGGAGCGCGCCGACCCAGACCTCCATCTGTCACAAGCAGCTTGACTAAGATCATCATAAATTCTTTTTTCTTGGCATTCTTTTAACCGGCACTCTCTATTTACCAGCCCCTCCATGCAACTGTGGTGCAGTGATGATTGATGTTTATAAGACTGACCCTGAAGTACCTCGAGCCTTCTAAATCATCAAAAAAAGATTAAAGCATATTCAGTGCCGCTCTAATGTTTGTGTGTTTTACTGCATTCAAATCCTCTGGAAATTGATGAGTGATCAAAGGTCCATGTACACATGTGCACACAGGCTCAGTGGAAGGCTGAGGCCAGTCACAGTTTCACACCCTGCCGAAGGTCAGGCACAAGAATTTTGGCAGCATTGCGTGCCCAAAAGTACACACATGGAATTTTGTCACACTGAGGGGGAGGAAGTGTATTGGCCCCAAGGGGCAGATTTTCCTCAGTCAGAAACAGTGGGCTATAAAGATAGTGTGGGCACTAACGCAAGGCATGGTGCCCTGTATAGGGAGTCGGACAGTTCACAAATGGCCTACCCTGGAGCCCTGCTTTAGGGAGGACAGGCTCCAACCCGGGGCCCAGGCCCACAGTCTTATGCACCATGGCATGCATTTGGCAGGACTATATTTGTATTGCAGTAACCACCATTCAGTAAAGTGCCAAACGCATCCCACACACCAGTGGTGCTCAACCTTCCTATTGCCACGACCTTTTAATATCATTCCTTATGTTGTGGTGACCCCCTGACCATAAAATTATTTTCATTGCTACTTCATAATTTTAATTTTGCTACTATTATGAATCAGGCAAGCCCTGTGAAAGGGTCATTTGGCTCCCAAAGCATAAGTGACCAAACATCCCGCTTTTTAACATTTTTCCTGCATGTCGGGGCATTTAAAAATGAAAATATATTACAATGCTATTTTTGCATTCTATGAAATTTTTGTTGCTCAATGTAGACCAAATTTTTAAACAAGAGCCCCCCCTGCCTCCCTGGTCAATGGTGTTCCGCTTAAAATCTGGTCACTTTACAAGGGATCACGACCCACAGGTTGAGAACCACTGCCACATGCCCTTTTGTGCAAGACATTCTTACCGCCACGCCGACTCAGCTATTAGACCCAGAGGAAGAAGCCAGAGTAAACGACATGAGATGACTTCATTTTGTAACCCAGGTTCCCAAAGAAGGGGTGTGCTGGCCTCACCAGAAGGGAGACGTGGGGGTTGGGGGGGGGGGGAGTGCACCGCGGTCAGCATAGCTGCCGTGCACATCTCATCTTCCACGTGTTTTGAAAGGTAGGCCTGCCTCTAGGAGCCCCAGTCACCTCTCACCGAAAGACCCACGCTAGTTGACTCTGCATTTGGGGAGTCTCCTAGACCCTCTGGGTCTTAGTTTTCTCTGTCTCTGAAAATAGCAGACAAATAGAAATACCTACTTCCAGGGCACTGTGGGGGTGAAATAAGATAGTTGATGTGGAAATGCTGAACTTGAAAGCCCCACATAGAGACCTGTACTTAGTCTCCCTCTCCTGACCACACAGATGACATGATGGAGTGAAATGCCACCTGCCCTACCGCATCCCCATGGCACCTGTGGTCGAACCACTGTGATCCAAGGAGTTGTCCTGTGTTGATTTGTGGAAGTAAATCACCAGGCCTTTCTTCCTAGTCGATCTTAGTCCAGAGACCTGGTCAGCATCATAACCGCCCCCAAGCCTCCACTGACAAGACAGGCAGTGGCTGCCGTGGGTACATTGCCCAGCAAAGCAGCCAAGGTCTCCCACTAGGAAGGCCAGAGTGTTCCATCAGTGAACCACCAGTGCAAGTTAGATCTTAAAGCCTGTTTCACAGAGGAGGACATTGAGGCAGTTGACCAGCTGCTGAATTAGTTTTCCATCAAGGTGAAAACTCCTGGTACCCTCTTGGGTCCTGTCTGGGCCTAACCCTTCACATCTCAATGAGGTGTAGTGAACTGCTTCTGGGGCCCTTGTCTACCCGAGGAGACAAGGATAGTATGGAATAGCCATCCCACAGGCTTTGCTGGGAATCTTCGATACCAAATGTCGGAGGAAGGCTACCCTGACAAGGCTGCTCCTCGTGCGGCCTGTAGGATCGCGGCTGCACGCATTTTCTCATCTTCAAGCAGAGTTTTCTGGGCCCCAGGCAAGCCGAGCTGCCTGTGAACTTGGGCCGCCCACGCAGGGAAGCCGGGTCACGCTGACTAGTCGCCGAGGATGACTCTTCGGTGTGGGGCAGCATTTGCTTAGATCGCAGGGGAGCCTTGTGTCGTGTCCCTCCAGGTTCTCAACAGGAGATGTGTGGAAGCCGCTGTGATGACAGGCCTGGCCCTGAACTGCCACATAAACAAGAAGTCCTTATTTGACAGGAAGCACTACTTCTATGCTGACCTCCCGGTAAGTCTGACGGGCACTCCGCTGGGCCCAGGGTGGGGGTGGGGGTGGGGCTGGGGTGGGGAGGTGTTGAGAGGCGGGAGGGGGCTGAGCCTGCTTTCAGCCAGCGTGTCTGCCCATCGCAGCAGGCACCTCCACCAAGCCCTGATGAAGGCAGGTGCCCCCTGATGTTGAGCAGATTGGATGCAATTGTCCTGATTGCTGACTTCTTGCGTAGCCTCATGCTTCCCGGTGGCTACCTCATAATTGAGCGGGGAGTCCAAGAAGCCTGTGTGCCCGGACTCAGCCCGGGCGTGGTGTGCGGTGCTTACTGCCTGTTAGGAACAAAGCCCTTGCGGTGACCAGTGGCAGGACAAACGCCTGCCGCAGCTCGGCAGGCAAGGGGGGGCTCGCCGGGGTGAGGACCCAGTGATGGAAGTAGCTCCATGGGAGGCACTCCTGTCATCTCCCACTAAGTGGATAGCGCAAAGCTGAGTCACAAAGCAGATCTCCTGATGCCAGCACTGATGGAGCAGTAAACCCAGCACTCCCCTGGTTGGGGGTTTTTCTTTTTCGTCCCTTAACCTGAAAATTTTTTTCTGTCTTTTTCACAATTACGCGGCCCTAGTGTGACCCAGACCCAAGGTTTCATGCTATTGAATTGGAAGAAAACTGACGCACTGAGTGGTTCCCCCTCAAAAACTAATGCTCCCTTTGCCCTAAGCTTCTGATAGTACCGTGGGAGGAAAGGCTGCTTCACCCTTCTTCCTGAACAGAAGGCTAGGTGAACTGTGGTTAGCGTTGGGGAGTCTGGAGAATTAAATAAAAAATTAAAACTAAGCCCTGAGTCATTGTCCACAACCCCACCCCCACCCAATCCCCCACCTTCCGGCTGTCACCCTCAGCAAGTGTTATCATCTGGCAGAGTGGAGAGCAGGGAACTTGGAAGAGTGATAGCCAGTTTGGCCAGGGTGGGGGGCATCACAAGATGTGGCTAGTGCCTCCTGCCTGCATTCCCTCTGGCTTCCCTCAGGCCCCTTCTGCTCCACTCTTCGGGTTATCTTATGTCACAGAGGAGAAACGTAGCCCACGACAGTATTTGTTGTGTTAGTGTTGGTGGGACTGATGATTCTGCTCTCTCTGTGCAACCCTGCCCAGAGTTTTCTTTTCAGAGGGAAACGGTCTCTTTCTGTGCAGACGTGAGTTTGCTTATAGCCGTGGTTCTCAAAAATGTGATCCCCAGAGCCCCTGCCCTCACCCTTTACTGGAAAAGTGTCGGAGACAGAAATTCTCACACCCCACCCCTAAGAAAAACTCACATCCAGTGAGTCAATTCTGACGTATAATGACCCCATAGGACTGCACAGAACTGACCCTTGGGGCTTTCCGAAACTCTTAACTCTTTATAGAAGTAGAAAGCAGTAGTGGTCTTGAACTGCTGACCTGAGATTAGCAGCCCAATGTGGAATCCACTACAGTAGCGGGGAACCTCAGACTGCTGCCCAGACTAGCTGAATCAGAAATACTCCTTGGGTGGTTAAAGCATTCTGCTTTAACAAGCTTGCCAAACGATTGTGATATGACTCGGGTTTGAAAATCACTGGGCATGTGATTCCCAGCCCTGACACTGATGCTCTCTGCCAGGGCTCAGGCCCTGCACCTCCCTGTGCCTGATGCCCATCCCGGGTTATCATGAGGAGTGATGGACAGCCAGGAAGGAGAACAGTCTCCGGGACCTGGCACGTGCTCTAGCTGCCTGGTGCTGGTTACTCTCGAGTTATTGACCTTCCTGACTCTTTCCTCTGTGATGATGCCTGTGCACACGTGAACATCCTCCACCCTTCTTCCCAAGGCTTAGCAGATGGGGGAGTCCTTGCGGCCTCCGTGGCAGTTGAGGGGCTGTGCTTTCCAGCGGCTCAAGCCAGTGTTGCCTCGCTCACTGGCTGGAGGAGCCTGGGAGGTCAGGGCAGAGGCAGCTGCGTGATTGCGTTCACCTGGGGAGCAGACACAAAAGCAGCTTCCCTGTGCTGCCACTGCTGCTGCTACATGCCAAGTCCCGAATTGTCGGGAGAAGGGAGAAGCAGCAGAGTGCTTCCCAAAGCACTTCCTCATATGAAGAGTCTGTCCGGTGGCTGGTAACCAGATGCAGAGTTCAAGCTACTGAGCTAAACGAAACAGTACAATCTTTTCCTAGGGACTCCTGACAGTGAGAAGGTGGTTATGGCTGAGATAAGGCAGGTGGGGGCCTCTGGGTAGCAGTCATTGGGGGGATGGGCGGGGGGCGGGACTAGGAGGGTAACAGGCAGGGGCTAAGTGAGAGCAGTGTAAATGATGGCTGCCGGGCGTAAATCCAGTTTGCCCAGTGGACTTGTGCGATGCGCAGGAAGCCTAGCGGGAGTCCAGCCTTTCTTCCATATGACTGCGGGCCTCGAGCCGGGCAACCCATGCTTGTGTGCAGGCAGGCTACCAGATTACGCAGCAGCGGCTTCCGATCGCGGTGAGCGGGCGCCTGACGTACGGCGTGTGCGTGGGGGCACAGCGGAAGCACGTGGCCATGCGCACGGCGCGCGTCAAGCAGATCCAGCTGGAGCAGGACAGCGGCAAGAGCCTGCACGACGACGTGCGCGCGCAGACGCTCATTGACTTGAACCGGGCCGGTGAGGCGGGGGGAGGGGGGTGCGGCTGCGCGTGGGCGCCTCCGTTCCGTGGGGGGGGGAGGGGGAGACGGGCCGTGAATGAACGGAGCCACGCTGTGGGGAAAGCGAGCGCTGTGCTGCCCGCGCCTGTGGAAGTGAACCTGGGGGTGGATTAGAAGAACCCCAACCAAAGTCAGTTCTGACAGAGCCACTCCGGAGGACAGAGTCCCCGGGGGCAGGGAGACGGCCACTCTTGATGGGAGTAGAACGCCCGTCTGTCTTCTGAGGAGCAGCTGGTGGTTTCAAATTGCTGACCTTGTAGTTAGGCAGCCCCACATGTAACCACTGCCACCCCTACGCTCTCAATTGATTAGGAAAAAACAGCTTAACCCAGTGGTTCTTGAGCTGCCTGCTGCCGAGACCCTTTCATACAGTTCCTCATGTTCTGGTGACACCCCCTCTTCCCCCCCCCCCCATAGCATTATCTTTGTTGTTACTTCATAACTGTAATTTTGCAACTGTTATAAATCATAATGCAAATATCTGATATGCAGAATGTAGTTTCATTGTTACAAATTAAACATAATTCAACTATAGTGATTAATCACCAAACAATATGCAATTATAGTGAAATACTTGTAAATACATCAAAAATATTGTTTTTTGATGGTCTTAGGCAATCCCCTGTGAAAGGGTTGTTAGACCCTTAAAGGGGTTGAGCCCCACAGGTTGAAAACTACTGGCTTAAACAATGCTTGCCATTGGGCTTAAAGGTCATGCCAATCATGACCTTTAAAATTAGTTACCTCACAGACCTACCAGCTTGATATCTTAAAGCAGACATTAAAAGAAACCCAAAGTTAGAAGTCAGAAAGTGGGAGGACAGACAGTTTGGAAGCAAGGGCCATTTTGAGAGCCCACGTCACAGGGTTGCCCTGATTGGTCACTTGCTCTGATGGAAGGGATGGGCCTGACGCTGTCTCCCCTTGGCAGGAGTCGGACTTCTGGAGGTGGTCATGGAGCCGGACATGACCTGTGGAGAGGAGGCAGCCACGGCTGTCAGGGAGCTGCAGCTGATCGTTCAAGCCCTGGGGACGAGCCAAGCAAATATGGCAGGTAGCTAGCCACAAAGCACGGCCCCCTCTTTCTTCCTCGCTTCCCTCCTGGGAGATCTTTATTCATTCCATCGGCTACTCTGGGGTTGATTCTGTACAGCCTTTGCATTCCTTTTTTTTAATGTTGGTCTTCTTCAACATTTCCTTGGACTCTTTCCTGAGCTGCAAACCAGAATAATACAAAGGACCACCCACCCTGGTGCGGCACTCAGGCCCAGATGTAAGGTTCAGAGAAAGAGGACGAGTGCTTACTTCCTCCTGGCTTCTTACCTCGGACTGATGAAGTCTTAGGTGGGAAACCTGCAATCTGTCTCACAATCATCATGATTCTTAGTTTATGAGTTCCTCATAAGTCAGTAGGTCTTGGTAGTTCAGTGGTAGAATTCTCCCACTTTCTGTGTGGGAGACCTGGTTTGATTCCCAGCCTATCCCTAAGCACCTATCTCTAGAGACTTGTGTGTTGTTGCATGCTGGATAGCACTTCCAGACTGAGGAGTAAGGAGAAGGGCCTAGCAGTCTACTTCTGAAACTCAGTCCCTGAGACTGCAGTTCATGGGCATGCAGTGTGCAGTGGATTGTGGGGGGTGGGGGTTGCCCCATTGTGATGGGGTCTCCAGGAGCTTTGATGTAAGGGCTGACTGGCTTTTGTTAACAACAAAACCATTGCTTCCTTGTTTCTGTCTCATCCTTCTTCTTTTTTTTTTTTTTTTGGGGGGGGGGGGCATCACTGCTCTCTGGTGGTGGGAGTAGGAGGCCCAGCCCCACTGCTGGAATTGAACCTCCATCCCAGTGGGCCGCAGTCCCGCACACAACCACTATGCCATCGGGGCTCAGCCCTGTCTCATCCTTCTTTTGTAGAATTTCCATCCATGCGCTGGAAACTAGAGGGCTTTAAAAAGTTGATGGAAAAAAGAAAGGAAAATGGAATTTTTCTGCAAACATTTTTAATCCCCATGTATGAACAGAGTCACTAGTATGACTTCTCAAACTTTAAGACAAAAACCTAAAGTTCAGAAGGAGAGTAGGACATTTCGACAAAACAACAAATAAAAGTAACATTTTATCCCCCGGGACCAAGCAAACTGCAAATTGTGTTTGTAAATTGGGTATAAAGATGACGAATTTTGGTCAAACTCAGTCTCTGTGTCCTTGGCCCTGGGCTGTGGCTGTGTTGGCTCCCTTCAGCCCCTGACGGCTGGGCTCTCCCACGGTTTCTCTCCTATTTTTGGTTTGTGGGGGCAGTTTAAAAAACTCCTGCAGCCCACTGAGCACTCCCTGGTGGGCAGTGCTAGGGCCCCGCAGTGTCCAGGAAGCCCCGTGGATAGGGATGATTCATCTCCCCATGGCTTCAGAAGCCTCATTCTGTCACAGAATGGATTTGCATGTTGCAGAGGGACTTCTGAATCCAGCCTGCCACATTTGCCAGATAGGCCCTCTCACAAGCAACACGTTATGGGGTCAAAGCTCCGGTTCAAGCTGAACTTGAAGACCACACTTACCTTTTGGCCCCCAGCTCTAAGTTGGAGACAGAAAGCCAGAGCATCACACAGGCAAGCGGCATAAAGGTTAGCTGTCTGCACATGTCTGTGATAGAGACGCACTCTGTTCCCAGGGATGAGAGTTCTATATTTATCACCAATAGATCGGAAGCGAAGTAAGGGCAGGTTGCATGGTTATCTATTTATGTGCTAAGTGTTGGTCTTCTGTTGCTTAAAAAACAAAATTGTTATTCCTGCCCTGTAATAACTGTGATGCTTACTAAATCTATGGAATAATGAGCAGGTCACCCGTTAAGTGAGAAATGGTCCCCTCTGGGTTTTTGCCAAGAGGTAAACCACAACCGCAAAGACACATCGGTGGGTAGCAGCTGAGCTACTAAATCTCATTGGGCATGATGCTCTTCCTTCCCTGAAGTGCGAAGGGAGCAGCAGGGCTGTGCTGCTCTGAGATGCAGTGAGATGTGGTGAGGTTGGCTCAAGGTCCTCCGGAGCCAGTTCCTGGTGCATCCTGGGTTAGCATCCGCCCATTGCCATAAGCCTGCTGCGTTGGCCTTGGGCACTGGTCTTACTAGCAAGGAAGACAGACAAACAAGCAGGCTTACTGGCAGAGACGCTCTAGCACAGGGTAGAACTGCCTGAGCGTCTGAGACTGAAGCTCTTTACAAGACTAGAAAGCCCCATTTTTCTCCGAGGAGCGGCTGGTAGTTTTGAACTATAGACACTGGTTAGCAACCCAACTGGTAACCAGGGCTCCTAGCCATGAGATGGTATTAATTTTCCAGAGCCCACCTGTTGGGATGAGTGAGCTTTATGAAATGTGTGTGGTACAATTTGTTCACATTATTTTAGCTGACGCACCTAATTAGTCAAGTTCTGGAGAGGATTCAGTGATCAGGATGAGATAGCGTAGCAAGCCTCCTCTCCCAAATCCTGGGGCCCTGCCGTTGACTTTCTTGATGTTCTGTAGTTGATGTATGAGTGTGCTCTTGAGGAAGACAGGTAGGGGCGCCCTGTCTGCATGCTCAGTGGTAGCGATTTTGGGGGTGCCTGCTATCCATGTCCGCTCCAGAGGACAGAAATTGAGCCTGAGAGCACGCTCCAGAGGTGTGAGTGAAGACCCTCCCTCAATGTGGCCGAGTGCGCCGAAGTCAGCCTGATGGGCACAGCTTTTGTGCACTTAAGGAAATTTTACTGAATTTGCTTAAAAGGTATTTTGTCTTCCCTGGGTGGCATGCCTTTTGTTCATGTTTGATACTGTTTTGAATTCAGGTTCGTGGATGCTCTTTCAACCCTGCAGGTCGCTAAATGATTCCCCTAGACATTGACGAAACATGGACTAGACTTTCACTCCTGTTCCACACCAGAGGTTCAAATTTTGAAAGTTATTTTTTTTAACAGAAAATGAGGTCCAATTCAGGTCAGGCAGAAAGTTCCTTCCCATGTATGGAGCTTGGGTTGAGCAGAACTCAACTTTCTTCATACAGTTTCTTTGGGACTCATTGGGCTGTCCAGTGACTCCAGCCTTAGGAGAGTTGTTACTTAGACAGAAACGTACTGTGAGACAGCTGTTCTGTTGATTCATCGCTCAAGAAAATGTCAGCTCTTATTGATGGTAGGTGCCAGCCCACAGCTACTGCATGCACAGCAGAAAGAAACGGGGCCTTGCCTGCACCTTCCTCACCAGCATGCAGCCCAGGCGTCAGTCCAGCACCATGAGGCCCAGACTCAGTCGCTGCCCCTCCCCTTTACAAGCATGACTTTCTTCTGGTGATAGTCTGGGTAGACTAGAGAAACAAATTCATAATCACCTGTGGGTGTAACAGGTTTTATATACAAGAGCAACTGTACATTAAGAAAACATCACAACCCAGTCCAGTCCAAAGTCATAAGTCTGATATTAGCCCATATGTCCAATACCAGTCTATAAAGTTTTCTTCAGACTCACGAAACACATGCAACGGTGCCAAATGCGAGATGATCACAAGGCAGATGGATAGAATGCCTCTGGATCCGATGGCGTTGTAGACATCTCAGCACTGACCTGGGTCTCCAAGGGACTCCTTCGGCTTCAGAGGTCTGGTTGCATCCATGTGGCTTGTCCAGCTCAGGGCCCTAGGGTATCTTTATGTGGCTTCTCCTCCAGGATGGTGACTTCTCCTCAGGGGTGTCTCAGGAAGTCAGCCTTGTCAGTCGAGTGTCAACAAGGGAGTGAGTGAGATAGTGTCTCCTACCTCTAAGAAGGAATTACCACATTTCCCAGAATTCTCAGGAGAAGACCAACCACGCCCACACAGAGGTCTCATCGGCTGTCTCCAGATTGACAGGCTGGACTCCACCCCTACACTCCTAATCCTCAAATTGACACCAGATTATGCACCTGCCACACTTTTCCAGGAACTGAGTCCCTCCTGATGACATATCCAAAGTGTGTGAAATAACGTCTCGTCTTCATTGCCTTCAAGGAACTCGCTGGCCACATTCCTTCCAAGACAACATTGGCTTGTCCTTCAGGCACCCTGTCAATGTATGTTCAGGGTTCTTCTCCAGCACCACAAGTCAAATGCTTTCATTCCTCTTTGGGCGTCCTTGTTCAGTATCCAGCATTGACGTACATGTGAGGCAATGGGAAATCCACTGGCATTCATTTATTCAACAGGATATTCATTTATTGGACAATTACCACATACCAGATCCAGCTCTGTGGTTCTTTCTGGCCTCTATCCCTCCATTTGTCTTAGGATTGTTACTTCAGTGATTCCTAATTTTTACCACCCACCCCTGACTCTTTTGAGGGCCCTGATCTGAGGAGTCTTTTGACTCAAAGACAGTCCTCTGCATGGAGACAGCCTCCTTCCTCCGTGTCCCTGCACAGAAGCTCTCCCTCAGCAGAGCAGCATCTATCTCTTCAGCGGCAGCAGTCAGAAGGACTCCAAATAGGGTCTCAGGAAGGGAGAGATTATGACAGCCCCTGGAGGATGGGAGAGAAAGCCGAGGTTTCTGGCTCTTGCCCTTGAGCTGTAAATTCTCAAGGACTCTCTTATAAATCTCCCAGACGCACGGTTCATTGGAGAGCATTGTACAGCTATCAGATAATCATCTCTGTGAGGGCTTCTCCCCACCCAGCTGCGACACTCCAGAAACGCAAACAGCTTGAACCACATGGCAGCATGAAGCTCCGTTTGGGCAGTGTGGGTTTTCTTACTTAGCACAGCTGCAATTAGGCCCTCAGCTGGCATAGCCCAGGACATCTCCTTCACACACACACACACACACACACACACACACACACACACCAGCCCGTGTCCCCAGATGCCTGAGCACCGACACACACACCACACACACACACTTCACACGCACGCCCACACGCCAGCCTGTGTCCCCGGACGCCTGAGCGCCAGCACTGAAGCAGCCAAAGGTCGGACTTTATTCAGTCAGGTTGTTCAAACCCAATAGTAAGGAGACTTTGTATCGCTTACCTCAACAGAACATGTTCCCACAAAGAACTTTTGAGAAGATTTCCTCCTTACAGAGATTTTTTTTTCCTTTCAGAGGGACAGTTGAGAGTGGACGCCAACATATCTGTGCATCACCCCGGGGAGCCATTCGGTGTCCGGACTGAAGTGAAGAACCTCAATAGTGCCAGATTCTTGGCCAAAGCAATAGGTGAATGCCAGCTGTGACACCATATGGGACCCTCTGCTGTGTGACAGAGCCCCTAAACCCACGGAAGGGTAGAAGAAGAACCACTTTGGTCCTCACCGTTTTGTGTGGCGGGTGGTTCTGCTGGGCTTGCCCTGCTCCTGGGCTCCCTCAGGGCACCGCAGTCAGCTGTGCAGAAACATGACGTCTCGGAGACATCACACACGTGTCTAGGGTGGAGTCTCTGTGCTGCTTTCATAAGGAAGCTTCATTAATAATTGTGGTTAGGTTTTCTTTTTTTGTTTTATTTTTTGGCATCACTGCCCTCAGGTGGTGGGAGTAGGAGGCCCATCCTTTGCTCCGTGGAGCTGGAATTGAACCTCCATCCCAGTGGGCTGCAGTCCCGCGCACAACCACTACGCCACTGGGGCTCAGCCCTGTGGTTAGGTTTTTATGACCACAGCTTACCCTGTTTGATGACGGGGAGCATTACATGGAGCCATTTGGGGTGACAGATCTCTTTGAAAGTTCAGGACCCTCTCCCCCAAATACATGTTTGTCTATGCTCCCGTTTTATATAATTTCAGGAGGTCCTAGGACCTCTTGAAGCTCGGGCCTGGATCTCAGCATAAGGATCCTTCAGAGGCAACTGCCCGACATCTGGTGTCACTAGACCCTCTTGTCTGAGTTATACCAGGGTCCTTGTGGGCCCCTTCAGCCCCCTCCTTCTGTAATGGTGAGAAGAAAATAAAATACATATGGGGAGAATTATTATAATCCTTGAATTAAAAAAAATTAAGGTTTCTAATTATTGCTTGACTTGAGGAGAGGTATAATCAAAATTTCACAAGATGATACTAAATTACTGTGTTTTTCTTAGACTATGAAATTCAGAGGCAAATCAAGGAGCTTGAGAATGGAGGTGAAATTCTGAATGAAACCCGCTCATTTGACTCTAGGCTGGGGTGAGTTGGGAGAAGATCATCTGGCGACAGACAGCGTGTGGGGCAAGAGAGGCCTGGGCCTTGGGGAAGGTACTCAGCTTTTCTGCACCTCAGTGTCCACATTCGTCATATTACCCCATAGTGGCACATCACACTCTGTTCATCGAAACCCATAGCCATTAAGTTACCTCCCTGAAGGCCTCATAGAGTTTCTAAGGCCTGAAGCCTTATGGAAGCAGGCTGTCACCACTTTCTCCACTGTAGTGCCTGGTTTATTGGAACCACCACCCTTTCCCTCCCTTAACAATCCCTGTGTCACCAGAGGTCCTCCATGTGCTCTCTGAAGACCCACTACTGTTATGGGGATTCCAACTCTTTGCAACCCTGCCTTCCAGGGAGCAGACAGCCTCATCTTCCTCCCTGGGAGCGGCTGGTGGGTTTAAACCTTGGTAGCTTGGCTTAGATGAGGGCCCTTTCCTTGCTCCCAGCTTGTCTGTTTCACTGCATGAATCTCTCCTTCCTGAAATAATCTTATCACACCTCTGCCATCTGAAGCTTAGAGGTAGGAGAGAGTGAAGGGTTGGTCGTAGGCATACCACCGACACCCACCCAATAAGGTTGACATTAATGTTCAGACTCAGACTTTTGAGAATTGTATCCTTTCAGCTGAAAGCTGAAACGTTGCAGAAATTCATTTCTTTTACAATTAATTATATTAAATTTTTCTCCATTACCATTTTATAAATATTTATTGAAAAGTTCCTTGAAGAAGGCTGAAGAGCTGGATGTTGTCTGTGTCCCTTAGTGGTCAGGGGGACCCCTCGCAGCCTTTTGGCCAGGTGATGCAGCATGCATTGTGCCCTTACTGGTTTCTTCTGTCTCTGTTGCAGGTGTACCGTGCCTATGAGGGACAAAGAAGGAAAACAAGACTACAGGTGCCTGCACCTCCTTTCAAGATACCGTGACATGTTTAGGCTGGGGGCTAGCTTTCAAATCCATATAGAGAGTTATAGAACGAAGATAGTTTTGAGGAACCACATTTTGTTGCTGTAGGGTAGAGAATCTGGACTTCCTTGTTTCTCTGTGTCCTGATGGAAGGCTTATGTTCTTGACTTGGTAGCCTCAGCACACCTACTTTGCCTGCATTCAGCCGTGGGAGCACACATGTGCAGTCACTTCTGTGACAGAGTCATTACAACAGCACTTCAAGGATGGCAGCTGTGGGTGGGGCCTGCCCCATTTCTGAATGTGCTCATAGCACATCCAGTCTTCCCAAATGCACGAAAGTTCCTTGGGGAAAAGGGGATGTGCATGTTGAAGGCCTTTCCCTGAAAACCTCAAGTGATACCATTTAAAAGATAAAGAATGTAGACTGAATATGAGACCCACAAATAGTAAAAATAAGTTTAAGATAAGTGGAGCATGGGAGTGTGTGTGTGTGTGTGTGTGTGTCCGTGCCCGTCCCCATCCCCATCCCCACTGCAAAGTGTTGCAGCAGATTGCAAAGGCTGAAAGAACTCTTTAGCAAGGAGCTGTTGTTGTTAGCCCAGCAGTGCAGCTATTTCTGTCATTGAGGAAAAAATGTAACATGATTCTACAGGGAAAAAGGCTCAAAAACCCTCAGTGGGAACCTCACCTCAAGGATGGTTCCTATCCTCTGAGTCAAATAGTACTACTACTAGAGTTTTAGTTCGTGCATTTTGGGTTTATTCCAAATAAAGCGTGTTTAAACATATCGCTTTGATCAACGGGTGGCCGTAGACAAGTTTGCTCAATGATATGCTTATCTTTAGTCATACTAGGATACTTTCCTTCATGAAAAAAAAAAGGGGATACTTTAAAAAAAAAATGACATGAAGATTAGCTCAAAGGAGCTGATCTTTCCAGCAGTCTTTTAAGCAAGATTGGAATGAATGAAGACGATTTTGTAGAGCAAATCATAAGCAGGGATGAGTCTTGTATTTACCAGGGAGCAAGGGCCAATCAAAACAATGGCCCCAGGAGAATCATCTGGGCCAGTTAAATTCAAAGCAGCTTCAAAGGTTATAATGACTGTTTCTGGAGATTCTCAGGATATCCCCAGCTCTTCCCACAGGACACAGGATCATCACAGGGCTCCTGACGAAGCAAGTTTAAGGAAACTGAAAGCTACATGCACCTGCTTATTCTTCAAGAGTAGCAAGGGCCATCCTCTGGGAGTTTTATTGGGAAACTTTTCTCTCTGCATCCTGTCACCCTGCTCTGGCCCCATCAGATGTCTTTCGCTTTCCAAAACAAAAGAACATGTCAGAGGAGCACGGTTTGAGTCCCTTGTGGCTGCGCTGGCACTGCTGTGACACATCGAGGCATGTAGGATTCTTTGGGGCAAGGTTTAGCCATGGGAACACCACCTTCCAAAGTTTAGAATTCAAGATAGGATATGTGTCCGAACAGTAGCTTCCCATTTTGTTATTTTGTTTGAGAACGGTTCTGTGGCAATACTTTTTGACCTTCATGGGCAGCTTGCCACCCTATTGTCTTGTTGGGCATGGAAGTCGCCTTTTAGCTAGTGGTTTCCATGCATACCCTCCAGTTGATAGAGGCTGGACCTTGAGACGCCTCCCTTTGATTTTCTCCTTGTCTCCAAAGTCAGACGACGGAGCAGTTGCCTCCTCTTCTCATCTGTTACATTGGAGCCACTGTTCTGCATTAGCCTCCTTTTAGGTCGCCCAATGATGAATGAGAAGGTCCAGAGGAAGTGGAGAGGGAGGGCGTTCTGTGTCAGAATCGGTTCAGATGTGCACTTTCCATGGTTTACCTGGGTAAAATCTCATTACCTCTCAAGAAAGCAAGCTTGGGTATTCTTCCCCAGCTCCTCATTTACTGCACAAATGGTGCTATAAAATTGTTGAAAATCTTAAAAATGGGACAAAATTATCTTTCCACTAATGAAATCATTCTTAGGTTGTTGTTTTCTCAGCCTTTGGATTTATAAATATACGCTTATCCACAATCAGGGACCCTTGGGTGAGCAGTTATGTGCTCAACTGCTAGCTGAGCGGCTGGTGATTCAAAGCGACCAGGGGCACCTCAGAAGGCAGGCATGGCACCCGCATCTGCAGCCCTTTCAGCCTGATAACTCTGTTGAGAAGTTCTGATGCACGCCTACGCCGCCCCTCCCTCCCCCCACACCAAACCACCCCCACCAGGGGGGCAGTTGACGTGCCAGCAGCCCCCACCAGCCGTAGTTGTGTCATGGCCTGGTTCTCCCTCTATGCTATCTAGGGCCCTTGTAAGTGTGCACACACAGGCAGGTTTGATGGTGATGACTTACGGTTACGCTGGGGCAAAGCCCAGTTGCTAGGGAACGGTGAGAACTATGGTTATAAGGTGTAAGAAATATTTGTAAATAAAACGGTCTTACTAAGATGCAGAGCTAAACTCTCAAACACCAGCATTTAGCTCTTTTGTTACCAGCTTGAGCCCGTCAGTCTCAGGCCCTGTCTCCTCCCCTGTTCCGCCCAGGTTTATGCCAGAACCCAACCTGCCGCCGCTGGTGCTCTATGACACTGCCTCGCTGCCTGCCGGGGCCGACCCCCAGCAAGTGATCGACATCGACCGCCTCCGCGAAAGGCTCCCGGAGCTCCCCAGCGTGACCCGCGCCAAGCTTGTGCAGCAGTATGGGATGCTGCCGGAACACAGCTTCACCCTGCTGGTGCGTGTGTGGATGAGCTGCCTGGGGAACCCGCCAGGCCCCTGGGCTCAGTTACTCCAGGGAGGCCCCTTCCCAGACAGCAGGCTGCCTGGTGGATCTCCAGATGCACCGCTTCATGGCAAACGCCCCTTATAAAACGGGAAGATGAGAAGGGAGCTCCCATTAGTCATTTCTTCCTGTCTCAATACCCAGCTGCTCACAGCAGCAGCCGAGGTGCCCTTGAAGGCAGGCCGGTGTGTGAGTGGGTGTGTGTCAGGGCAGGAGGCTTTCGGCCTGTCCGGTAGTACTGAGCCCTGGCAGGGTCGGACTGGATGGTAGGTCAGTGTCCAGGACACATTGATCACTCCCTACCCGGCATTACTGAAGTCTCCGTCCTTGGAGGCTGGCGGAGATGTCGGAGGGGCCGCAGAGCATCCAACAGCGTGGATGGAGCGTGGACTGCTCAACAGTCTCCATCCTTTGAAGAGGGCGTGGGCCTTTGCTGCTGGCTTTGTCATAGCCACACGTGAACCAGGCAGCAGCAGAGTGCGAGCGTGGCCCTGGGTCACCGTGCTCTTGTGCTTGCTCGCTGACAGGCAGCCAGTGACAGTCTGCGGCAGCACCTTTCCGTGTGTCGCCTTTGGCGGCAGCCGAGTTGTGGAAGCGGGCATTTCACCGCTGAGTGTGCACGGGCAGGGCCTGCACAGTGGGGGTGGGGTCACCGCTTGACTATGGGGGGAGGTCCACGTGTTGTTGTGGTGCTGCCCCACTTTCAACAGAGCTTCCAAACAGAAGAAAGAAAGGAAAAGGCGGGTGGTCACCTTTTGAGGGGTCAAATTTGCCTGTGAAAATCCTGTAGATCTCAATTGTTCGTTCCCCAATGGGCCGTGGGGCTGGGGCCCAGGACCAGGCAGTATTTTGTGACGTGAGGTAGGGGTTCCCGTGAATTGGGACTACCCTGATGGCAGCCGAGTGCAGCAGCATTGGGATGTTCCCTATGTGTGCAACACTGTACACATTCCAACCACTGCAGCCCGCCCAGGCGCCGTGAGGAGGGCAGCCGTCAGTGCCTGTTGAACAGAGTCTCTCTGTAAGCACCACTTCACCTGCCCCTAAGGGCCAGGCCTCATCAGTCGCTTCCAAACCTCTGGGTGGAGTGAACCACCTCAAAATCACTGAATATTCATCATTTCTTGGGCTGTCTGGTTCAGCCTCCAGAACTGTCAGTACCCAAGGGAAAGGGCCCTTTAATCCCCATCTCTGTCAGACCTGCACGTCCACAGATGGGGTGGGCCTGCGTCAGCTCCGCAGCAGCCTGGTCAGGGCACCTATCAAGTGAGTCACCATAATGGGTTTCCCCAGAGCCATTCCCACCGTCTTTAATTCCCAGCCCACCCGACATAATATCTGAATTTCAGACCTAATTTATATAAGAGGGAGGACAACAGGAATTGAGGGTACTCTGCCTGAAAGATGCCAGCACCCATCTCCATGTGATTAGAATGCCGCTAGGCAAAGCCAATGTGTTAAGGCAGGGTGTGGTGAACAAGGCGTGTCTGTCCTGGTAGACTGGAGAGACAAATCCGTAGATCATGTGTATAGGAGAGAGGGTAAATGTACACTAAGAAGCATCCCAACCCAGTCCAGTCCAAGCCCATACCAATACCAATTATAAAGCCCTCTTCAGACTCACAAGACACATGTAACGATGCCGAATGCAGCATGGTCACAGGCCAGTGAGCAGGAAGTCTTTGGATCCAGTGCCATTATAAGCATCTCAGCAATGGCAGGGGTCTCTACATGGCTTTTCTGGCTTCAGAAGGCTGATTGCATCAGGGTAGGTCCATGCGGCTTCTCCAGTTTGTGGCACTAGCATAGTTCAGCTGCAATGTCTCCCAGGGAGTGAGCAGAGAAAGAGATGTGTCTCCCTTCTCCTGGGAGGAAATACAGGATTTCTCAGAATTCCCAGAAAAAGAATGCCCACACAGAGGCCTCATTGGCTATGATCTGATTGACAGACTAGACTCCACCCCTTCAATTGTAATCCTCTCAAATTGACACCAGATTATGTAACTGTCATGGGTTTCTTGGTTCTTTCTTTGCTCAAGAGTGAAACTTCAGAAAAGAATTCCTAACTATCGTCTTTATTCCTCAGTTCTCTCCGTAAGAGAAATGCAAGAACCTTTTAGAGACTCACACCTCTCGCCCCAAGAATAAAATTACGTTCTTTGAAGACTCTGAGAACATACAGTCATCTTAGAATTCTGGGAGTCCTGGTGGCATAGTGGGTTCCATGTTAATTGAAAGGTCGGCAGTTTGAACCCCCCAGGTGCTGCTTGAGAGAAAGATTGAGGTTTCTTATAAAGATATACAGTCTTGGAAATCCACAGGGACTATAAGATGACTCTGAGTTGGAGAATCCACTCAGTCGTGGTGAATGGGGAGTTTTTTTGAGTTGAGATCCTCATCCAATTGTCACAGTGAGTCCTGAGGAATATGTGATAGTGATGGGCCTGCCTCCCTTGCTTGAGCATACCTAAGTTCCGAGAGGGAGGACATTTTGGTCTTCCTGCTTGTGTCTCAGCTTTCCCTCGGTGCTGCCTTCTAAGAGGTGCAAAGCTAATCATCAAACCCAACCCACTGACATGGAGTTGGTGCTGATTCACAGAACTGCGCCCTAGGTAGGGTTGCCAATACCGGGAGTCTTGACAGGAGCAGACAGCCCCCTCATTCTCTGTGGGTTTGAATGGTCACCCAGGCAGCCGCCCAGAGGCTAACCCACTGTGCCACCAGGGCGCCTTAATTAGGCTTCCTAAATGTTTGTTGCGGGGGACATATGAGTGAGTCTGTGATGCCATCCTCTAATGTCCTGTTTAAGGAAACCAGTTGTCAGTTCCCGTCGACTCCGCTCCAACTCATGGCACCACCCTGTGCAGCAGAACAAACGTCGTCCAGCCCTGGGCCAGCTTCCCCATTGTCCACTCTTCCAGCCAGTGGCATTCCGAGGCCTTGCAATGTGGGGTGTTCTCATCCAGCACTGTGTGCAACAGTATTCTAAGCGTGGTTGAAATGCAGTCACATTATGCAGCTAGGGCCTTTCTCGCCATAATCTCTTATGTGATGTGTTGGCAGTTCTAGAGGGAGCCCTCGTGGCTTGTCGTTGGTTACATGTTGGGCTATTAATCTTGAGATTAGCAGTTCAAAACACCAGCTACTCCAAGGGAGAAAGATAAGGCTTTTACTCCCATATAGTGTCAGACACCCACAGGGACAGTTCTCTGCTCCTTAGGGTCAGTCACCGTGAGACAGTATTGACAATGAGTTTTCATACATTTTAGCCTCAAAACCTGTGGTTGTAATCCCATTTGGGGGGCAGTTCTCTGTTGTGCTAATGGACAGGATCAAGGTGGGTTGTATTCCGAGTCTCCACTTTACTAGAGGGTGTGAGCAAGTTACCAGCCTTTGTTTCTTTCCTTGGAGATAGTCCTGGTCCACTGGAAGATCACAGGCATGTCTCCCAAGCCATTCCTCTGCATATAAGAGCCATCTCAGAAGCACAGGGAAGTCCCACAACCATCTGAGAAAGAGCCACCAGTGGCGCGCGTTCCAGTTCGCTGTCCAAAGTGGCAGAGGCTGGGACCAAACACCCAGGGGCTGTCGCAGAGCAGGAGCCTGGCTGAGATTAGAGGCCCAGACAAGGAGAGCGTGAAACAGACCTGAGGAGCAGCAGCACTGAGACGGAGGCAGAACCTCGTGGGGCTTCCTGGCCCCAGAGGCACAGGGCAAGGGCAGTGGTTCTCAACCTGTGGGTCGCGACCCCTTTGGATGTCGAATGACCCTTTCACAGGGGTTGCCTAAAATCTTTGGAAAACACATGACTTACATTATGATTCATGACAGTAGCAAACTTACATTATGAAGTAAATGAAAATAATTTGTGGTTGGAGTCACCACTGACAGATGTATGGCTGAGGACTGGACAGAAATTTGGCTGCTGGTCAAAGTGGACTGATGACTTTATCTTTTCTGCTTAACTGATCCTAACTAGGGGTTAATTTGTTAACATCCTTAATAAACCCATAATTATGAGTATTGGCTGAGAGCTCTTTGGGCCATGGCAACAGATACGCTCAACAGAAAAGTGGCGTATGGAAGAGGAACGGTTGGTGTCAGTAAGTAAAGGAGGGGGGAAGATGGAGGCACATCTGACTCTGCCTCTTGGCAGTGGAGGGGCCAGGAGAGGTCAGGTAGGGCCTCTGCACCTTTCAGGTCTTCATTGGCTGATTTTTGGAAGGGGCTTGTCATGCCTTTCTTCCTTGTCTGTCTTCGTCTACAGGCTCTGCTAAAACTTGTCTGCCATGGCTGATGTTGCTGGCAGTTGAAACACTGGTGGCAGAGCTTCCGTAGTGAACATCCATAGTGAGCAAGCCATCGAAATTCCAAAGCTGATAAATGAGTGGTGTAGGAAGACTGCCTTTGATCTGGCATTTTCTAAGGAGTAGGTGGTACTGAGAGAAGGGCAGTGATTGTGTTTATTTTAGAGGGATATTTTCTTAGTCTCTGAAGAGTATGTAACTCAAACAATACTCAACTTAACCAGCCCATAGGGTGGATCACAAGAAACAAGTATGGAATATGGTGCGGGCCTAGAGGAATTGGTCATTAGTGTGGGGGTAATGGAGAAAACTAATAGGAGTTGATTTTAGAACACATTTCAAAGGACCTTTTCTCCAGATATCTTAATAATATGGTTAAGTTTTTAACCTGCATAGGATGTATTACATGATTTGTTAAAATATAAAAAGGCTAGTACTTGAAATGTTCAAGATGAGTGAGTGTAGAATGGGATAGAAATGGCAAGAGAAGGATCCAGACAAATTGTTTCCCTAAAAGCAGGCAGCCGGGGCTCTTGATAGCTTTGTAATCACTGGAAGCTGCGTTCCTCATAACCCGCCTGAAAATGATATGCTCATGTTTTTTTCCTGCCTTCATCAGAAACACGACAGATTGCTGAGAAGGGCAGATGCACAAATCTAATGAACCATCTTTCCATGTAAAGAGTACCCAGGAGTGTTCATTAAATAAATAGCAGTGGTGGAGGTGTGCTGCACAGAGCTCTGGCTCCGAGCGCCCTGCCTTTGGATTTGCTTATTAAATTAAACGTTAGGCACATCCCCGCCCCCCACACATGCCTCACCCACAAATAACATAAACTTCAGATTTTAACAGTAGGCTTTAATTTAGCTTGTCATTTTTCTGTGCATTCGGCACTGAATTATATGTTGTTAACATCCAAAGCTCACTGCCATCAACTTGGTTCCAACTCTTTGGTATTGCAGAACTCTGATGTTAGGCCTGGTCGTACTGTCAGGTAAGCACTAGACTGCCACCCACAAGGTCAGCTGTTCAAAGCCACGAGCCTCCAAGGGGGAGAGTTGAGGCTTCCAGTCCTGGGAAGACCTGCAGTCTCAGATCTCCTCTACCGGATCCCTATGATGCACATGGACTCAGCGGCAGGGGTTTGGTTTGGGATTGAGTGATCTTGTATCTGAGCATAGACCTCACTGCCAACTACATGTAAACCAAGCATGTACCGCACTGTGACCCGCTTCAAAAGGGTAGAACTGCCCCCATAGATTTCCAAGGCTGTACATGTTAGGGGGGCAGCGAGCCTTCTCTTTCTCCTGTAGTGAAAATGGTGGGTTCGTAGTGCTGCCCTGGTGGCTCCTGGTCCAGCTTTTAACCCACAGTGCTGTCAGGGTTCTTTGCAATCTCTCAAGGCATGCATGGTCAAAAGCAGGGTAGGTGACCGACGAGAGGGACTCAGAAGTCATCTTCCTGATAAGTGGGACCCTGTTCCCACCAGGCAGATCTGTGCACCACCCTGTTGACTTGCCCTTCAGTTAGCAGAGGTAATGCGAATGTCCATGAGCCTGCTGATCCTTGGTCTCGCCCATCACCCTCCCAATGAAAGGGGTGGTGGTGGTGAACTTCCTCCAAGATGTCAGGCAAATGCAGCGGCCCCACCCCTGGACTAATTGGCTTCTGTGGCGTAGACACATGGTCTGTGGGGAGCCCCAGCAGGCAGAGCTCCCAGGACATAAAGCCTGGCCCCCGGGTGACGTTGGGGAACTGTGGCCCTGAGCCCCGGACTCTGTCTGCCTGACTGTATAGTCAGCCTCCAGGTGCGTGCTCCTATGGGAACAACCTCGTTTTCCATAGCTGGTAATTTCCCACTTAAAATCATAATCCTTTGTTTCTGATATCCCGGAGAAAGTTAAGATGTCTCCGAGGGACAAAGAAACGGCAAGGATATCATGACTTCAGTTGGTCGTTAAGTGGATTGTTTCTCTTGAGTTCCCCTCTGAGTCTGTAGGAAGCTTGAAAGGGCCCCGTTTGCCCTCCAGATGAATTGCCTATGAAAGAAATCCCCATGATAAATAACGGTATAGTCCATGTGTAGCACTGCTTTAAAGGTAAATAGTTTTATGGCTTCCGAAACCATAGTGACTTTCTTTCAACTGCCCAGACTTATTGAGGTGCAGAGACCTCACCCTCTAACTGCTGGTTAAGGAAATCCATTTGGTCAACACCGTCTACTCACCATATTTCAGCTCCATGCAATTGATAAAATTGATTTTATTCATTTTACAAAATTGCACCCAGTGCCTGCCAGCTTAAGGGCACTTTTATAGTTACTTTGTGTGCTGGGGGGAAAAAAGTAACCAGTATTTTGCTCTGGCAAAGTTTAATGAAAAGTTAACTTTCGTATACCCTTTTCTACCCCTGCAGCCCCCACAGGTCATTTCTTTCTGGTGCAAGTGGCTAAGGACTTCCAGACCAGGGGGGGTCCCAACCCAAAGGCCCCACAAGAACCTGTATCCAGACACCATGTGGGGGTACGGAGGGAGTTGTAGCCTCAACCCAACCCGAAGGGTAATGTCCTATTTGTGGAATGCAGCTAGAATATATTATTCAGGCTGATGACAGATATTGGGAAGAGATTAACAAATTCACTTGGTCTTTAACATCCATGCTGTTTTTAAGGTCCAGCCAGAAAACTCCTTTTGAATCCTACTTGACCCTGGCCGGGTTTGGGCATGTAGAAATGTACCTGTAATCAGAACTCACTTCTTGACAACACTCTTCGTATGTCCCATTCCTGCAGAAAGAGCCTTCTAGAGAGGCCAGTTTGCTCTCAACTTTTATTACCTGATACTTGGAGGTTGATGGTCCCAAGGCTATTTCTGATGAGCTCGGGTGCAGAGTCTTTCCTCCGAGGCAGAGCAAAACAGGTCAGGAGCTAGCACCGCCTCAGGTCCACAACTCCTCTTGCTGTGTGACCTCACAAAGTCACTCTCAGTGCCTCATCCGTAGAGGATGGCAGTCGTTCCTCCCTCCTAGACTTGTCGCTGGAGTCGAATGAGTTCATGGAGCGGTGAGTGCATACAATAGTGCCTGGTATGGATTCCTGGGCTTTCCGGGCCCGCCCTCGACAGCAGCCACAGCGGCAGCCCTGTGCCACTCCCTCCAGAGCTGGCTGCTGCGTGCCTAGGGTGCTCCATGGGTGCTCAGACTGGGGCGTTGCTCAGCTCGGGTCCTTGGAGCTGCCACATTGCTACAGTTTTCAGGGCTGCTTTCAATCCTGTCAGCCTGCCCTGGGACGGCTGTCTACCTCGGGCTTCATTCTGCATTGAAACCTAGTCCACCCGCCAGGAGGACCTCTCATTGGGCCCCCGGGCTGGGTGATTTGGTCAGGACATGCACGCAGCTGAGACATCAGCCACCTTGCTAGTCTCCCTGCCCCCCCCCCCCCGAGTTTTCTGATGGTTAAGCATCTATGCAAGTAAAATGCCATGGCTTTGGGGCCATCGCTTCTGGGTCATGGGACTAGGGGCCAAGAAGACTCCTCCCCAAGCAGGCAGGGAAAGTGCTGCACCCCTGCCTGCTGTACTTCACTGCAGCAGCCTGATACCCTCAGTGGAGGCTGGCCTGGCAGGGCTTCGGCTGTAACGGAGTGCCCTGGGAGATGTGATTAAAGTGTTTTAAGAGATGCTTCTCAGTCATCGAACTGCAGAGAGTATCTAGTATCATACGAAAGACAGGCCAGTTTTCCCTGCAGCATTAGCCGTCTCCGAAGGAGCAATTAGAGGCACATTCAGCCACCAGCGGCCTCACCATGGAGCTGGGGGCGCAGCTCTGTCTTATTTAGAGTAGATGAGTGCTGAGCTGAATGCCTGCTTGTTGCCTTTGAGGAGGGTGTTAAAGGCCCCGTTATGTAGTGGCCTCTCTGCATCGCTCTTCATATGATTCTTATGTCAGGGAATTACGGGCCCGCTGTTTTCCAGAGAAAGCCAGATGGCTGACACCACCATGTTCTCCAGAGACGCCCGAGATCCATGCCAAACTCATTACCATTTGCCAATCTCCGAGAAGAACTCAGAAGGCCTTACCTAGAACGCAGTGATTGTTATTACCACCCTGCCCCCTTTCCTTAAAAAGCCCAGCCAGGCAGCCCTGCTACAACGTGTATTGACCCATCATTCTCTGGGCTGCAGCCACCCAGCCCTCCGTGTGCTGCGCCTGCTCTCTGTAGCTCAGCCCATCATGTTTTCAGGTTTTCATGTCTGCTTTAAATTGTGGACTGAAACCATGTATCCCCCAGTGAAGTAGTCACAGCCCGAAGAGGCTTCATCACAGCACTGACATGAAAAGACAAACAGAAATCTGACTTGCCATGTTATCCATCCAATAAAAAAGCCACCCAAGGGTAGAGGGAGAGAGATCCATCACATCCCAGCAACCCAGCCAAGCCTGCAAGTTCAAGTGCAATATTCTAGGTGGGTTTAGAAAACCTTGTTTTTGGCGGAGAGAAGAGCGCTCCTGACAGCGTGTTTCAGCAGTGAGCCAAGCCTGTTTGGGCTGGAACAAAGGGAATATTGCCCATCTGGTTCAGCCCGAAGCTGGAGCGCCGCCTCCCCAGCGGTTTGTGCACCTTTGTGGAAGTTTGAATCACTTCTTCCTATGTGAAGCCGAACTCACTCTTCCCGTTGCCTGGGTCTGCCTTTATCTGTAGTCGAGCTCTAGCTGCGGGGGTGGCCCCTTGCCCTGGTTCAGCATGAGCAGAATAATAGCATCGGTTTGAAAGAGATTCAAGAGATGATTATGGAATTGTTCAGCAGGCTAGCCACCAGAGAGTTTCTCTGTTACACAGGGCATATGGATTTTTGTTTAAAAAATGGAATCTCCACTTCAGCAAATATGCACCTGTGTGCATATTGTAGCATCTACAAGGGCTATACTTGTTGGCATGTCTTGATTTTTCCCAGTATCTTATTTTTCCAGAAAGTTCTTTTGTTTGATAAAGGTTCCATGAAGGAGGCAGAGGTGGAAAGTCTTGCTGTCCTGTTTACTTAAAAGGAAGATTGCAGGGAAAGGGGTGCTTGCTTAAGGTTTCAGCAGGTGGTGGGACCCTCCACCTGCAATGCATTCCCTCCTGCCTTTAGAAACCTCAGTCTTCCCTCCCATGAGTGAGTAGGACATGGTTTACTTTTGATCCTGGGAAACGATGAGTAGACTTATTGGGTTTTGTAGAGTGTTGCCCTGGGGTGCGGGGAGCTGCTGCTTTTCTGCCTAATAGTTGAGGTTCTGATGATTCAGGATACACACGTGCGAACACACGTGTGCGCGCATACACAGCGTGGTGGGAGAGGTTGGTTCTGCCCGCTAGCATTGGCAGGTAGCTACCACACCCACGCCCGACCCCCGCCCCCGGCTCTGGTATAGTCAAGTTGACCAGAACAGCAGGGACCTTTCAGAGGCCCCAGCCAACTCAGCTGATCACACGCACTGAGCACGATGGGAGGCGAGTTGGCCACGCCTGGCTTCACTCTGAAGGTGTGGTGATAGGGTGCCCTGCATTACCTGTGGGCATCTTGGCCTCATTTTAGAAAAGATACAACTTCCATGACACTCTGCCTCTGGGCACGATGAGAGGTATAGACGTTTGTGATCCACTGCACTGCAGACCCTTCCGGGGCCGACGGGTGTGCGCTCTGCCCGTGACTGAGACGTGTGGCAGGAGAGCTGGCTGGGAAGAGGAAGGGGCTGCAAGTGGAGGCAACGCTGGGGGGCTGTCTGCAGCTTCAGGGACGGGGCCCGAGGGGCGGGCCTCCCTGGCCTGCTCACCAGAGGCAGGGCACACGGATGTTCTCGTGCTGGAAGAGTGCTGCCTCGCGGTCCCGGAATCACACGAGGGACTCTGCTCGCAGGCCGTAGAGGCTGCTCCGAATCTTCTGGTGACAGCTCAGCGTGCAGCACAGCAGGGGCAAGGAGACAGAGGGAGCACAGGCCTGAGTTTGCTTTCCAAATGCTGATACTTCATATTTGGGGGAGGGTTTATTACTTTTTCTTCTCATTTTTTTTTTTCTTTTTCAGAATGAAGTTGGCCTCCTGGAATTCTTCCAAAATGTGATAAAAGAAACTAGGGCAGAGCCAAAATTGGTGACTAACTGGGTCCTTAACACTTTTCTGGGTCACTTAAAGCAGCAAAACTTGGCTGTCAGCGAGAGGTGAGTGAGGGCAGGACGTTTCCTTCTTTTCCCTTTGTAATCAACTCTTGCTCCAGAAGCCACCGGCACAGAGCAGACCCAGAGTTGGGTGCTCCCTGTTACCCCGTGGGGTGTCCTGAGTGGGACACAGCGTGCCCTGTGGACGCCGCCTCCCAAAGGTGACCTCCATGCCATTCGGACATGAGCTCCTCCGTGCAACACGCTGCGCTCTGCTGGGGGCTTGGAGATGATGGAAACAAGGAGTTTATCAACCTTTGGGGCCTTCAACAGTCCACTCCTTGTGACCACGTTACGCTGGAGATGTGCACAGGGGTCTGTGAGTGACCACGCAGGCTTGGTGAAACCAGCTAAAGTTCCCTTCAGAAGGTGATGCTGGACTCAGCCATGCCTGGGGGACCCTGTGGGGGCCCATAAGTCTGTCTTAGCCCTTATGTCCGACACTCATCTACGAAATCCTCACACTCAAAAAACACCCACAGTGATGCCAAATGCAGGAGGCTCACAGGCCAGAGGGTAGAAAGTCTTTGAATCCAGTGCAGGGAGCATCTCAGTGCTGGCAAGTGAAGGGTCTCCACGCGGCTGCTGAGCACCCAGGGCTGCATCAGGGTAAGCCCATGTGGCTGCTCCTCAGGGAGGTCTCGCAGGAAGTGAGTCTTGCCAGCTGAGGCAGAGCACTAGCTCAGGCTGTGCGCCCTGGTCCGACCGTCAGAGAACCAGAAAGGTGAGGCTCACTGAGCCATTTAGCTCCGCCCTCCTATTGATCCCATATGTGTTTACCATCCAGGTTAGACCTTAATTATCCACAATAAACCTAACTACCTCAATCCCTAAACCGCCTTTTGGCATGTCGTACGGCGGAATACAGAATTCTCTGCAGGCAGGGTTAGAGCATGGAAACCCCACCTTCAGATGTGGTTAGACTGCGATAAAGCTTATGTTGAAAAGCAGTCTCTTCACGTGTTGCTCTGGGTGCCTCTTGAAGATTTCTGCGATGTTGTAGCAGCACTCTGGGACTCACCGTTGGTTGTATATGCGTAAGTGGCCGTGTGGGACCAGGTCATTTCCTACTTGGGTGTTTACCCACAGTGACCTTGGATAAGCTGCCCTCTATGCACCTGAGTGAACTCACTATAGAATGAAAATGGCAGGGTCTGCCCCAGAGTTTACTATCCCCCTTCTCTTTCCCATGCCATCCTGGGAGGACCAACCCGATGGCCACCCTCGGACTAGGCTGGCTGGCCTCTCCATTCGCTGCTTCAGGTCTTTCACTCCTGTGCCTCAAGTGTGATTTCTCTGTCCAGAAGCTCATTATTGCTGCTTGAGCACATAGTAGCCATTGAGGGAAGGGCTCACTCGGCTGGGGACTTCTGGAGGAGTGATGGGGGAGAGACCCCCCCCCACCCCCCCACCCCCGCCGGTGGTACACATGGGTAGAGTTCAGGGAAGGTGAGTGTAGGTGGCTCCAGAGGGGAGCAGAATGGGCCACAGTATGGTGGCAAAGCACGACGTGTTTTTAGAACAGGAAAAGCTCGCTCAGTTGAAACAGGAGGTGGGGGTGGGGGGGCGGTGTTGGGGCTGGCTAGATAAGGAGAGGAGAGCCAGGATCATCCGAAGGAGCCAGAAAGTCAGACAGGGACTCAACCACGAGTGAGCAGGAAGCAGGCACAGAGCACCCCTCTGCATGCTGTGTGGAGAGGTGAGTGGGACCCAGGTCTGGACACGTGTGGACCCATTGGGTAATGGTTATGTCATTCAAGCCAGAGTGGCATGCTTCCTGCTCCAGAACTACACAGGGTGACTGTGTTAGTCTGGGTGCCTTAGAGAAACAAATCCATGGAAACGCATATTTTAAGAGAGTTTTATATAAAAGGCAATTGCACATAAAACATCCCAACCCAGTGCTGCCCAACATTAATCCATATGTCCGACACCATTCCACAAAGTCCACCTCAATCTCACAAAACACACGCAGTGACACAAACTGCAGGAGGAAGTGAGCATGTAAGCATCTCAACACTGGCAGGGTCTCCCTGCAGCTGCTCCAGCACCCAG
This sequence comes from Nesogale talazaci, assembly GCA_004026705.1. Taxonomy (NCBI): domain Eukaryota; kingdom Metazoa; phylum Chordata; class Mammalia; order Afrosoricida; family Tenrecidae; genus Nesogale; species Nesogale talazaci. The sequence goes on from PVJH01003339.1 coordinate 36,450, forward strand.
GGCTGCAAGGGGGTAGGTCCTTGTGGCTTCTCAGGGATGTCTCGCAGGAAGTGAGCCTTGCCAGCTGAAGCAGGGACCTGGCTAAGGCAGCTGCACCCTGGGCCGACCATCAGATAACAAGAGACCCGAGAATTGAAAGGCATTTAGCTCTCTGTCTTTCAGTTTATCCCACGTGTGTTTATCGGCCAGGTTGGCACAATAAGCTTGCAATTATTTCCGTGACATTAGCCAGAAGACTTTGAAAAGCCCCCAAGAAGAAGTGGTGCTTGAGGATCTAGATCAAATGTAAATCCATTTCTTTTATTTCTTAAATATTTTGTTGTGAATTGCATGAAGGTTTACAGAGCAGATGATCAGCTTTCCTTTCAACTGTTCATATGCATGTTTCTTGTCATTGATTTCAATCTTCATGCTATACCATCACTTATTGCACTTCCTTCTCCTGTGTGTCCTATTTCTGTTATCCTTCCTAACCCTCGGAACTGTGCCCTGGGGTAAATGCTGCCCTTTTGTTTAAATAGCTGATTTTTCTAAAGTGTGTTCACTTCCCGATTGCTATTGTTTTCCTTACAGATTTTCCTCATTTGGCTGGAAATTGAGGCATCCAGGCTTACCTGAAGGGTGACTAAGGGCTGTAGTCGGGGAGGACGATGTTTCTATACAACCAATAGGCCTTCTTTTTTTCTTTTTATTATTTTGGATTTTGTTCTTTACTTTTCTCATATCCAGAACCTTTGGATGTGATCCCTTTCAGAGCAGTTGGTATAGCAGTAGCAGGGCACCATCTAGCCCTTCAGGTCTTAATGTCACTGAGACTGATGATCCATTAGACCACTGGACTAACTGTTTCTATGAGTCTTGGATTTTCTCTACTCTTTCCTCTGGGAAAGGAGAGACCAACAGTTGCATTTTAGATTGCCACTTGTGAACTTGTAAGAGATCAGTCCTTGTGGACTGAAATGTTTGTGGAACATTGTCTTTGTTATGACTGTGTTATGCCAGTTGACTTCATTGACCACCCCTCTCCCTCTCCCAGACAAGAGTCCTGAGTGGCTAGACCCAGTGACTTATTCCTTGAAGTCTTTGAGTATGAATGTATAGTTTCACATGTTGTTGCTTGTGGATCAGAGTGACCAAATGTTAGGCTTAGAAGAGACCTTGGAAATCTTCTGGTCCAACCATTTTAATTAGTAGGTAGGAAAACAGAGACGCTACAAGGCCAGTACAACTTCCAAGACTAGAATCCACTTTCAGGTCAATGTCTTTATTAGTTGGTCTTTGAAATTGAAGGTTTTCCTAATAGTCACATGGCCTGAGAGCTTCTAAAGGCACTTAGGTTAATAAACTAGTGTATTCAGTGAAGTTGGATCCCCTGGTATTTATAAAACAACTCCTAAGCCACTAGAGTTTTAAGAACCTGAAAGGTACACAATTCCAAATAAAAGTGCACTTGTTCCAAAATCAGGCAAAGAGGATGAGAGGCAGCCATTCTGTTTTCACTATTGATGTATATTGATCAAAGAGCAAAAGAGGAAACACCAGCTGGGGAGCCCAAGCCAGGCTGTAGCCGTTCTGCTTCTCCACAGTTCAAAGAACTCTTAGCCAGAGTGAAAATACCAGCCTAACCCAGAAGGGCCTCCGCACCGGTGCTCAAGTGTCCGTGGCTTAGAGGAAGAGTGGCTGCAAAGGCCGCTGTGGCCTCAGTAGCACAAGCCGTCAGGGGACACTGGAGAGACCAATTTGACAAGGGCAGGCTTGTGAATTCATCTTCCAGGGTTTCTTAGTTATTTTGAGTGCCTTGCTCTAGAAGGTATTTTGATTTTTCCAGTAACTCCTTTTAAATCACTATTAATAAACAGGCAGGTTTAATTAAGCAAGTGGAAATTGCAGATGCCCTGGCCAAGCACTCTATCATTTTGTCATTGTACAGTGAAATCAGGCAGGGACCAGCGTTCAGATGGGTAGCCATGCCTACTGGATGTTTGTTAGTAAAAATCAAAGTAGCTATCTGGACAGAGATTAGTGAGTAACCACAAAATGAGTTGAAGATATTTTCTTTGGGGTATTGAAATTGTGGCCTGGGTGAAAGTTTACAGAGCAAATTAGTTTTCTATTCACAGTAGTTACGCATTGACAGTAGCCCACTAGGTCAGCAGTTTGAAACCACCAGCTGCTCCATGGGAGAAAGGGCCTTTTTACTCCTATAAACTATTAGAGTTTCAGAAGTCCACAATGCAGTTCTCCCCTGGCCTACAGAGTCCCTGTGTGTCTGAACAGACTCGGCGGCAGGGAGAGAATCAGCACTGGATTCATTCTGTGGTTTACTAGTGTTGGTTGGTTGGACCATCACCCTTACTACTGGCTACTGGAGTTCCTGTTTCCACTTGCCCTTCTTTTCTGCCCCTTCCTGCTTCTGAACTTCTCTTTGGGGCAGATGTTTCCCTGTTGGTCTCTTGTGGTTGACTGTTCCAAGGAGAACATCCCTCCGAGGTACTGTGTGTGTTCTTGATAGGCCTGTCTTCTTGTTGGACAGGTGGTCTGGTGGGTAGAACCTGAAGGATGCTTAAGGGCTGCAATCTCAGAGTTCCATCAGACTCTTCTCAGACCAGTATGTCGGGTCTTTTTTGTGTGATTTTGAATTCTGTTCTGTGGTTTTCCACTACTCCATCCAGTGCCTTCATTTGACGTGAGGCCTTTCAGAGCAGCCAGTGGTGGTAGTGGGTACCATCTCTTTCTTCAGGCCTCGGGGCGTTGGAGGCTGAGGTTTTCTGGTCCATTCACCCCCGTCACTGCCATCGCGTCGATGCCACCTCACGGCGACCCTGTAGGACACAGAAGAACTGCCTTTGTGAGTTTCCTCCACTGTTACTCTTTAAGAGTAGGAAGCCCTGTCTTTCTCCCATGGAGTGGCTGGAGGATTCGGACTATAGACATTGTAGTTAGCCACCCACTGGTAACCACTAGGCCACCAGGGCTCCATTGTGGTCCATTCTTTCTTTGGAAACATCCTCAAGTCTTTGAGTTGTTTCCCGATGGGAGAGGAGGAGTTGCATCTTAGCTGCTCACTTGTTTTTAAGACCCGCAGCACTGCTCACCAAAGTTGAATGGAGAGGCGTATCTAACATCCATTAGGTGTGGAGGTCAGCGAAGACCTCTTTAAGAGAGAGAGGCACCGTGGGCTTTTGGGAAGGCCTGTGACGAAAGTCAGAGAAAGCACGTGTTGGGGTGATGCCCATGGGACCAAGAGCATGAGGCAAGGCAGGGCGTGCTATGGAAAATTCCCGATTGTGCCTCAACAGATGTCTTTCTGAGGTTGTAGGTGTGTGTGTGTGTGTGTGTGTCTCGAAGGAAGTAGGTAGGAGACAGTGAGAGCACTTGTTTGGGGAGAAGGTTGCCCAATGCGGGTGGGGGCGGGAAGTCAGTGAGATGGACAAAAGGATGACTAAACAGCCAAGCCACCCGGATGTGCAAGGCCCAGTGTCTGCCACCAGCAGCTTTGTCCCCCCTAGTTGACAGCAGCAGACAGTGCCTTGGGGCCACGCACAGGTGTGAGGGACAGGGTGGCTGGAAGCATTGGGTGTCGCTCCCCAGAGTGGAGCTACAGCTGTACTTCTTTCTCCAGGAGCTCCCAAGGGCTGCTGCAGGGAGTCTGCAGGTTTGACTGGTCCCCTCCCTGCTCTGCCGAGCGCTGCCACCATGGGGAGAGAGATGTTACCCGCCAGCAGCAAAGCAGTGTCCTGTGGAGCCCTTGCTACCGCACTTCCCCCAGGAGTGGGTCTCTGGGGCTCGGTCGCCTGACTGCAGCTAGCCGTGCTGTCCACATACTTGGAATCAGGCCATGGCACAGTGGCTATGCGTGGGGGCAGGTGCCACCGACAAGGAAACCACCGGCTTTCTGCTCCCATGCAGTTTCCATCTTGGGAACTCACAGGGACAGGTCTGTCCTGTCCTATAGTGTTGCTACCAGTCAACGTAGGCCCAATGGCAGTGAGTTTGATTTTTGGGTAATATTCTAAAAAGCCCTAGTGGCTTGTGGGGTAAGCATTGGACTGTTAACCACAAGGTGCACAATTCAAACCCAGCAGCTGCTCCTCAGGAGAGAGTTGAGGCCATCTGCTCTCCTGAAAAATTACAGCCGTGGAAACCCTTCATAATATGTAGCGTCTCTGTGAGTGAGCGTGGACTTGATGGCAGGGGCTCGGGCATCACAACCAATACAGTACCAGGTAGTCCCGCTGCTGAGGGGCTCATGACTGCAGACATGCCTGACCCGCGGGACAGAAAGGTGATGGAGAAACCCCCTCTGCTGTTGAGCGACGGTGGGCGGAGCTGTGTCAGAGTGGGATGGGGAAGCTCCTGGCAGTGCCTTGGCAGGCAGTGCTTCTTATCACTTCGTGTTCACCTTCTGCATTCTCTGCAGCCAAGCCCTCCATAGCGCTGGCTCAGACCGGGGCCAGGACTGCCTTCTGCGTGCGCTCAGGTCCAGTCTGGCCTCAGGGATTACAGGGCAGTCTACGCACCACAGCCCCTCCCAGAGAATTGGGCCTGTGTTCCCCGCATTGCAGGTTGCTCCAGCAACATGTTCTCTCTCTCTTCCCCTCTCTCTCTCCCTCTTCCTCTCCCACTCCTTTTTTCTTTTAATCATTTAATTGTGGGGTCTTCTTACATTCCATATGTAAATTGTATCAAGCTTTTTTGTACATATGTTGCCATCATCATTTTCCAGCCCTTGGTATCAGCTCTTCTTTTTTCCCTCACCCCACCTCATGACCCCTTGATAAATTATATTTATTCTTGTTTCCATATCTTTTTTTTTTTTTGTAGGCATCACTGCACTCTGGTGGTGGGAGTAGGAGGCCCAGCCTTTGCTCCTGGGAGCCGGAATTGAACCTCCATCCCAGTGGGCCGCAGTCCCACGCACAACCACTACGCCACCAGGACTCAGCCCTGTTTCCATATCTTATACAATCTGCTGACTCCCTTCACCCACATTTGTTGTTCATCTACCTGGGGGGTGGGATTATGCATTGATCACTATGATCAGTTCCCCCTTTCTCCCCACCATCCTCCTAGCCTCCTGGAATTGCTCCTCTCATTTCTGTACCAGAGGGGTTTATCTGACCCGGATTCTGTGTGGTGAGCTCTTATCTGTACTAGTGTACATGCTTTGGCTTAGCCAGAACTGAAAGGCAGGACTGGCTGGGGTCGTGATAGTGGGAGGGTGAAGAAGCCTCAAAACCAGAGGAGTATTTTGTGTTTCATTGGTGCTATACTGCACCCTGGTTGACTCATCCTGTGACAGTCACCTAATCTGGTGTCAATTTGAGGATTAAGAGTGTAGGGGTCAAGTCTAGCCTGTCAATCTGGAGCTAGCCAAGGAAACCTCTGTGGGCATGGCCTCTCTGAGAATGCTGGGAAACGTGGTAATTCCTTCTTAGAGGCGGGTAGACACTCACTTTCTTGGAGACATTCAGCTGACAAGGCTGACTTCTTGTGAGACATCCCTGAGGAGAAGTCACATGGACCCATGCTAATGAGGCGAGAAACCTGGGCCAAGAGTAGCCATGTGGAGACTTCTGCCAGCGCTGAGATGCTTACACCACTGGATCCAAACACTTTCTACCCACTGGCTTGTGGTTGCTCTGCATGTGGCATCATTGCATGTGTTTCGTGAGTCTGAAGAGAACTTATAGTTTGGTATCAGCCTTATGGGCTGATGTTGGACTTATGACCTTGGACTGATCTGAGTTAGGATGTTTTCTTAGTGTTCAGTTACCCTTTATATAAAACCACCTCTCATATGTATATGTGTGTTTATGAATTTGTTTCTCTAGTCTACCCTGACTATCACACATTCCTTCCTTGTGACCCTTCTGTGAGAGCATGTCCTATTGTCTACTGGTGAGTTTGGGGTCTCGTTATCAACAATGTCATTTGTTTATTGGTTTTGGGTCTTCTATGCCTGTTACATGATTCTGTCGATACCTCATGATCGCACAAGCTGGTATGCTTCCTCCATGTGGGCTTGTTGCTTCTCTGCTAGATGGCCGCTTGTTTAACTTCAGGCCTTTAACACCCCTTACGCTAGATCTTTTGGTAAACAGCCACCATCAGATTTCTTTTCCACATTTGCTTATGCACCCATTTTGTCGTCAGTGGTTGTATCAGGAGGGTGAGCTTCACAGAATGCTAGGTTGTTAGAACCTAGCAAGGTTGTTCTTGCATTGAACAAGGGCCCAGTCTGTCTCCTTCCTCAACATGGTGCCACATAAGTATATGTACATAGGCCAATACCTCTATTTTTATGACAATATGATATAAGTGGACATCTATGTTTATGGCTGTGTCCTTAACTTTGTTTCCTATACCTTCCTTCTGCCCCACCATCATGCTCAACCTTCTTCTGCCTCAGCAATTCCTCTCAGCTAGACTGCTGTTGCTCCCGCAGCACCCCAGGACTTCCACGTCTCCCTTGGTTGCTCCCCTCTCTGTGCTGCTGTTTGCTCATCGCTTCTTCCCCTGCTACCGACTCCTCCTGTCCCTCTGGAACCGTTGCTCCGGTTGCTTTCTCCACAGACTTGCTTCCCAGGCCTATCAAACAGCAGCAGAGACAAAACAAAGGGAAAACGAAAGATTGAGTAAAGCGAGAAAAAGAAAACGAAAAAAGCTAGCAAAAATATAAAATGAAAAAGCATACATAATTCCAGGTCTGTCCTCTGACCTTTATGGCTGTCTCTCCACCAGTCCTGGGGGCTCCAGGAACTGCCCCTCCTATTCTGTTGATGTGTTATGTTCCCTCCTTGGTTCGCCCCACCGTGGGGGTGGTCAGACCAGACACACTTTCCACCATGTGTCTCCAGTGTCGTGCTCTGTCATGGTCACGTCCAGCGAGAAGACATCGTGTCTCCAGCCCATTGTAGTCGGCCCTACAATCCTCCCTGTGCCTGAGCAGCTTCGTGCGTGCAGGGAGTCCCATGCTCTCTTTGATTTTTGGTTTGCTTCTGGGTGGACATGGAAGGCCAACGCTTCACCCCAACCTGTAGTTTTAGGGTTGTCCTCTGTAGCATATACATTGGTGGGGGGAGGGGGCTGTCAGTTTGGCTGTAGGGCCCTCTGTTCGTGAGTTGGTCCATGTGGTTACAAGCCACTTGCTTTTTTTTTTTTTAGGGAAAAAATCTGCTTATTACTAGTCAGCAAAGATGGGAGGTTAGAACGAAGACAGGAGTTTATTTCCCAGCTCTTGGCCGCTCTTCCTGTTGAGATTTAATCAGGGTGGTTCACAGATGTTCCAAATACCAATTTAATAACTGTGCAGACACTCTCCAAACCTAATTTCCATTCGGAATTACCTTTTATCCTTACTTTGGGGTAAGCAAACACTCGAGGCATCACGGACCCGCTTCGCTTCAGCGTGTCAGCTGTTTTGAATGAGCAACTCTAATGAGGTGCCCCCCCTCCCCCACACAGGGTTAGAGGGCAGCAAGGCAACCTTGTTGAGTCGGGCACTTTGGACTTAAAGTTCATGGCGATTGGCAGAGGGACCAAGATGCCATTTCCTTTTATTATTGAAGGGCTGACTTCAAAATGAACAGATTACCTCTGTGTCTAGTCACTGTCTTAGAATTCATTTGCTTGCCTTTTATGATTTTTCTATGACTGTTTTCTTTCAGGTGATTTTCTGTCTCTGAAATCTAGGATAGGTAGATCTGTGGAGATCTGGCAGGGGAGGATGGGGGACACGGGAGCTAACGGGTATGAGAAGAAAATGTCCGAGATTAACCTGCTTGAATGAGTAGTTTGTATGGTATGTGATGTCTGCACCAATCGAACTATTCAATAAGAAAAGAAATGGATAGGTGAACTAGGTGTACTTAGGTGGCCTCCCGCCTTTCAGAAGACACACTCGTCGTGCCCTCTGTATGAACCCTCCGATGACTTGAAACAAGTGCTACTCGGAGCCGCATCCCCAGCCCAGCCTCTGCCCATACCGAGGAGGATGCTGGGAAGAAGGAGGCGTCCAAAACCCAGCCTGCCCCTTTACGCCCCACCCCCGCCAGTGACGGATGGCCCTCCCCTGGGCTGGGTGGGCATCTTGAGACGGGTGGGCATGAAGCACTGGGCCCTGGGAAGAGAAGGGAGCCCTGGGAAGGGGAAGAGGGTTGTAACAATACCACCTCATGGTTCCCGTCCAAAAAATCCCCTGTGATTCTAAGGAGATTTTTCTACAAGGACAGCCCCTCAGAACGTGACTTTTTTGAGGAGATAATTCATAGGCCAATCTTTCAGTCAAAAATACCTTATTACTAGGGTGTAGGGGGGTTTGTGTTTTGTTTTTCTTATTTTTCCTTTTCCCTTCATGGTTCATGAATTTTGCAGCCACCTCCTAATTAGCCGAGCGGTTGTCTGTCGCTGCAGCGTCTGCCAAACAGCTGGTACTGTTGGTGGGAGAACAGCACGAGTCACAGAAATGCGTTACACCCCAAGCAGACATGAAACCAGGGCGGCAGAATAGAGCCCCACTTGGTCCCTGGATGTGGGTCTACTTTTCCACGCCAACAGAATGCCAGTGCCATGCTCAGTGACGCAAGTGGACAAACGGGCTTTCTCTCTTCCCGTCCTCAGCCCAGTCTCGCCCTCCACCCTGGCAGAGCTCCTCACCCTGCTGGACGCCAAAGTGATTTCCTCGGCAGCTGCTCACCAGGTATGTCCCCACTTCCTGCTGAAAACGCCGCTGCCGCCTCTCGACAAAACCCACCACAGGATCATAGGTGGCATTTTATGTGAAAAGGTCTAGAAACCTGCCACTCCACGAGGCTCGGAAGCCACTGTGTGATTCTGGTCATTTGCTTCCTGGGGGAAATCCCGAACACTTGCTCATGCCCTGGTCATTTGCTTGCTCGGGGGCTCCCACTGCACACAGCCTCCTGGACCCAGAGGCAGAGGGCAGCCTCTGCACTGCTCCCCATGTGGCCATCCTGCTGCCCTCTGCAGCCTCCCACCAGGGCAAGGGGCTCATTTGTCTTTGTCGCCAGGCCAACCTCAGAAAGCCCTCTAGCAAGGAGGGTGAGGTCACCCTGGCTACCGTCCACCGAGTAGATCCAGTTTCCTGCATGGGCCCACTGAGTGGGAAACCCTGGGAAAGCGCATCATCTCAGGGGCCGCCTGCCTCCTCTCCACCTCCACCAGCAGCCCGAGGTCGGTGGGCCTCCTGGAATTCAGGAGAACCTCCCAGAGGAGCACCCAGAGAGACCAGCGCTGGTACCAAGGCAGCCGCCGGACCTCAGCTTCCATTGCCACGGCTGCCAGCGACCCAGCCAGAAACAGAATGTCGTTTTCATGGGGCCGTTCCCATTTAATATTTATACATCCTGACAGCGGTGGCAGGTTACAAAGTGGGGCTGTGGAAGGCAGCTGCTTTCGGCTAATTACAAGCCACCGTGGCACACACGCCGGGTTCTGGGCCCTGGAATGGAGACCCAGATTCATAAAGGCTGTGTACACCCACCGTCGCAGAGTGACACTGTCGCTGTGGCGACCTCGCCCGTGGAGAAAGTGTTGTGGCTGTCTGAGTGTCAAGGACTACAGAGGCTTGTGACAATCCTCGGCAGCAGCAGAAATGCTAGACGGCCAGAGGGCAAGAAAACACTCGATCTGTAGCTGGATCTGACTATATGTCTGTCTGTATGCGTGTGCACATACTTACATACGCAGGAACAGATGACTGTGGCATTTGAAATGAGAGAGGGAAACAACATCAATACAAAACCTCTTCCCAGACTTCCTGCTCCATCCTGGCTTCCCCCCAGAACACACCGTTATTTTTTTTACAAAGGCAGGGGGTAGCTGAGGCAATGAATGAAATAACCCTCACAGAAAGCAACAGGAGAGTGGTAGACAGCCGGGTTCAGCGTAAACGCACTTGGGGTTTCACCAGCTGCCACTGTTTAAAGGCAGTGGGGTGAACCCTTTCTGCTTCTGTGAGACAGTCAAACCCGTCAGGGAGGGAGGCATGCTGTGTATTCTGCACAGGGGACTCACTCACTCTTGGCCTTGGCATCTTAGGGGGGATTTGTTTTGCTTTAAACATTTTGCTCTTCTTTCTTTAAAATTTTCATAAGTATGTCTCCATTTCGAGCTCCTGAGAAGCCCCCCTTCAAAGCTGGTTTTGGGGATTTGCTACCTTTTTCATCTCCCCCTGTTGGCAGAGACACCTCTTCTGCCCATCTGCTAGGTCCACCCCGGACACCCCGGCAGCTTCAGATTTCATGTGGCAATTTCAAGTTCCGCTTCTCTATCTTCTTGCGCAGGAGTTTCACCAGTAATTGAAACATGACGTTGGAGGAACTCCTGCCCTCCTGTGCTGAAACCTTGGTCTTCAAATGGGGTTATTTTCTTATTTTTAAAACAACAGTTTATTGATGTTTCTGGAGAAAATATCATAAAGAATTTAAGTAATACAGAAAGTTGAAAAGATTTCCAAATTCTACCACCCAGAAATAACGATGGTTAACATTGGGTCCTCAGGAGAAAAATGAAACTTTCTACCGCAAAAAAGTGTGTGTCTTGGAAACCCATAGCGCTGCCAGGCTTGCTCTGAGTCCGGATCAGCTCGTTGGCAGTGAGGACTGTTGCGTAAGCGCCATTCCAGGCAGCTCTCGATGTGCTTATGTACAGGGAGGGAGAAGGATGGATGGAGAATGGCTACCAACGTGACGTGAGAGAGTAATAATTAAAATGAAAATAATCGTTGACCCACTCACTGTCTGCTAATGAGTCAATTCTCATAGTGATGCTATATAGGTAGGGTGTCCAAAGTTTGAGTCTTTAAAGGAACAGCTAAGCTTCATCTTTCTCCCATAGAGTGGCTAGTGGTTGGTCCGGTGCTTACACAGCAGCACCACCAGGGCTCTTAATGAACGGTGATGGTGCACTTACTGTTCATATATATTCTCCCTGGCCCCTGCCACCACCAACCTACTCTTGCTCTCTGTGGACTGGCCAATCTGGACTTTAGTATAAATGACGTCCTAGAACATGTGGCCATTTATGTCTGGCTCTTTTCACCTCATGTTTCATGGTTCTGCCATGTTGCACGCATCAGAACTTCCTTCCTTTTTATGACTGAGTAGTTGGCATTTATGGTAAGCAGATAGAACATTTGTCCGTTCATCTGTTGAGAGACACTAGGGTATTTCCCCTTCTTGGCCATTGGGAATGGTGCTGCTCGGAGCACTCGATGTTCAAGGTTCGTTTTGTATTTTGGGGGGAGTGTGTGCATTTTTTTCCCATTCTCTTGAATATGTACATACGTACCTTTGTGTGAAATGATGGGGCCAGTGTGGTAACTTAATAAAGTTAATAAGGGGGCACCCCCCAAAAAAAACCCCAGAGATTTCATAGTACACGATTTTCCCACCAGGAGAGCATTCATCATCTCACTCTGAATTTATATGGCATTTTTCCCAAGCAGGAAACAAAATTTCACAGCCACACAATGTTCTCTTAAATTGGCCATCAAATAAAACAAGTTTCAAGAGAAATTGCTTTTATGAAAAAATTCACTGTGACCAGAGAGCCTTCCCAGGCGAAACCACTGGGTGCACTAACTCAGAGCAAGTTGTTCACTGCTCGCCTAGCAGGAAAAATGTGGGCTACAAAAGTGCCGCCTAGTGGAGGGTTTTCCTGGTCTTCAGTTTGGGCCAGAGAAACTCCAGGGTGCCGAAATGGGAGGTGCTGTGGGTTGGAGGTGGGGCTTGTAGCCGACCTTCAATCACATTAGGCCACAGGCACCCTCAGCTTCCCTCACTGCCCACTGCAGTCAGCTCTGTCTTGCCGGAGGGTCATCACTAAGCTTCAGACAGTAGACAAATTGAGTGGGAGGCATGCATCGCACTAGAGCAAGGCTGGCTCTGCCCTGGGACACCATCCAGGGAGTGGTGCCCTTGGAGCTCTCTCTTGTCTTCCCCATGCCCCAGGACCTCTGACCACACCCATGAGGCTTGCTCTGCAGTGCCCAGTCTTGTAGCCATGATAGATACTTGTGAGTTGTTTTGACTCCTTCCAGGGGAATGGAGGTATGAACCCTTTGGAACCTTGGAGCATCTTCGACTGGCTTTGCTCTACAGCTAATTCCTGGAGAGAAACTTGATGGGGGGAAGGGGGAGGAGGAGGTGTGGCCCCTGGGGTCCTGAAGCAATGGGTCAGGCCTACAGGCCAGGGGACTTGCAGGAGGGCCCCAAACTCAGCCAAGCTGACACCAGAACTGCAGCAAGGACTGAAGATAACTGCCACCCTAGGAAATGCCTTCTTATTTCCCCAGTGTGAGGATCAAGTATCATTTTTTTTTAAGTAGAAAACTATATACATCATTAACTGATAATTATCCCAGATTGGGGCCAGTTCTACCTGTAGGGGATGAGTGTGGCAGGCCAGGGGCCCTGTGGAGTATAATTTATGTTTTTTGGTTATTTTCCGTTTTGTATCATCATCATAGGTCCTCTTCCCTGCCCTCCTGAAATCACTTTCCCAGCAGGCCCGGGTCCCCTCCTGCAGCCTGGGTGACTCCAGCCTTTACTGAACGGTCACCCCTATTGATTGAGTGGACACGCAGACCCAGCTTGAGGCCGCAGGCTCGTGCTCATGCTCGCCGCTCCTCCCGGTGCCCCCTCCTGGTGCTCCCCCCCCCCCCCCCCCCCCCCCCCCCCCCCCAAGCCTCAGTGAGTCCTCACACACTGCGCTAATAGGAGGAGGAGACCCGGACCTTGCTTACATGGCATATCGAGACTTCCTTCGGCTCCTCAGGCAGCCCCCACACTGGGCACGGAGCTGCTTCCTCGTGCCCGGGGTCTGCAAGTCACTGCGAGCTGACGGGCTGCCTCTCACCCCTGCAGGTGTTTGAGACCCTGTGGAGCAGCCCGGGGCAGACGGCGGCGCAGCTGGTGTCAGAGCAGCGGCTGGAGCTGATGCAGGACCGAGCGACGCTGGAGCAGCTCTGCCAGACCCTGCTGGAGGGACATCCCCAAGTGGTGACTGCCGGCCGGGGAGGGGAGAGGGGCCCCCGCTGGCCATAATGGGGCCAGGTCCACCAGCATAGCATGATTCCCGGACACATTTTATTGCCCTTGAAGGTCAACAGAGATGAAGTTAGGTAAATTCTGGAAAAAATGCAGCTTCTTCCCCTGTAAGGAAATGCCACCCTAGAGTTCTGCCCAGGGTGCGCAGAGCCACTTAAAGTGGGCGATGAGGTTTGACGAGCCACGTCCCAAACCGGGCAGGTGGCCCTCTCCCGACAGGCATGGGGGCTCTGCTGTGGCCTGGCCGGGCCCCTTCCTAGGCCAACGTCTCAGTCATGGCCCAGGAGCAGAACAGAGCAAAGACAAGAAGTAGGAAGAAAGGCAGAAAGGAAAACTCTTGGTAAATTATGATGAAAACTTGTGAAACCAGCATAGCTGAAAGCCAAGTCATTCCGGGACTGAGCAGAATGCTGAGACAGGTGCAGGCCTCCCTCCCGGAGGCCATGCTTAGCGTCTAGAGTGGTCTGTGGGGAAACTGCTACGGTCACTGTCAGAATGACCACGCCCCCCACCAGCTTGCCAGGGACATGAGCAGCCTGAGGTGAGGAAGAGGAGCTGGCACGGGGTCGTGGCCTCCAACGTTGTGACTGACGAACACACTGAGGGCCAGGCTCCTGCAGCCCTCCAGCACCGACATGCACAGCATCCATCTGGAAGCACCGTGCGCCGCACTGTGCGGCCCCAACCCCACCCTGGGGGCGTGTCCTCCACTGTCCGATTCCTCTTGGGGCCGAGGGAGGAGGAAAGCCGGGCATGTGGCCTGCGTGCGTGCTCCCCTCTGCTCAGACAAAGCGGTTCCTCTCTGAGAAACTGTCCTCGTTTCTTGCAGCCTCTGAGCTAGCGGCACCCCCTTGTTGGACTGCAGTGTATGCCCCTCCACTCCATTACAGCCAGAAGGCAGAGCAGCCACCATCTCCTTTGGCAGGAGTCTGGGGACCCCACACTGTACACAGACCCTGCCCCCTTTTGCCATCCTCCAGCTGGCACTAGCAAGAAGAAAGACCCAAAACAAGTGCATTGGATGTGGGGCACACACAGCCTTCAGTTCAGGGTGTTGAGGTGCAAGGTATAGTCTCCTCATCCATGATTTCTGCCGTTTCAGGTAATGGACGTGAAGAAGGGAAACCCCCGAGCTGTAAATAAACTGATCGGACTGGCCCGGAAAGCCACATTCAACCGCGCAGACCCAACGGTGCTAAAGGAGATCCTGGAGGAGAAGCTGGCATCTTGAGCAGACTGGGGACTCTGCTGTGGGTCGGGGAACAAGGCCTGTGACACGAGAGGCCCCTCCCTCCTGACCCTGCCCAGGGCCTTCCCATCACGTGCCCAACTCCTAGGGCCTGTGCCAGGAAGGTGCTGCTCCCCTGAAAGGTGGATCCACGAGAGTCGAGAGAGAGCAATGGAGGCGAAGACACAGCGAATTCCAGTATTTATTAACTGAGCTAAGGCAAGCACACTGCTTCCAGTACTGTGACCCACAGAAACTCCGCCACAAACTCGGGGGGCACTTGTTGTGGGTACCGGGGTTGACAGCGACTCAGACAGTGATCAATTTGGATGTTGTCTTTTTAGACCTAAAAATGGACTGATGAAGATGAGAACACAATAACATAATTGGCACACAGTAAACACCAGTTTGTTTAGGGAGGACTGGAATGGGGTGGGAGTTTGGGGGTATGGTGTGAGGAGGGACCAAGGAAGTAGCCAAAGGTCTTGGTAGCAACCACCCAGCTACTGCACCTGGGAGACGATGTCCCTTCAGCTAACTGCCCATGCGTGCAGGAAGCGCCAGTAGGAGAAGAAACAGTTTAGGGATTTGTGTTGTAAAAAAGACAAAGATTTCAAATAAATTTAATGAATAAAATATATACTGAAACATCACAAAAATTAACTTACACTTCAGAGATTTTGCAGTTGACAATTGAATCCATGTGCCCTATTCTTGGGCCAAAATAGATGAAAATATCTGTAACATTCAATCGCTGTGTTTGGGCAGCATATGACTATAACGAGAACACCCGAATCCTGACCAGTGACAACCCTGGTGCACTGGGCAACGTGGCGATGCCCGCGGGGCGGCCCGTGCACCCGCTTCTACCGCAGTAATACTATTTCCCTATTGCAGCGGGAAGGCCCGCTGTCCACCAGGCCGCCCCTTCCTCGGACTCGGCACTTACTTCAAACACCACTCTTGCAAATGCTGGGTGGTTTTTTTGTTTAAAGGGTCTGTCACCTAAACTGGCATAAAGCAAGAGCACTGATTCTAAAGTGAGTTTTCCTGCCCAACCAGGGAAGAGTGGGAACACATCTGCCTGACAGCAGCCGGGGGACTGGAGAAAGTACCCCCCTTCCTCCCCTCTCCCCTCTTCCCCCCGCCCCAACACACGGTACACCCTCCTGCCCCCAACCTAGCAAGGACTGGCTCCTGGTCCGGACCGTGGCTCAGAGCTTCCCTGGGAGAAGTGTTCCTCTGCCCTGCCAGGGCACAGGGAGGAAAAGAAAACTGTTTTGTGGTTTTTTTCTTTCAGACCAGCCAGAGGAAGTGCGCTTTAAAGGTATTTTAATGACTGCGAAATGTTAGACTATGACACGGGTGCCCCACATTCTGTCGTCATACTAAGACCTGCTCGACCTCAAAGTCAAAGGTGCGCTGGTGTTCACGCAGCGCATCAGAGAGGCAGGGTGAGGTGTGCCTGCCTCCACGGGGTCTGAGGCTGCATCCTGGTGCAGCCTGAACTTTGTGAGCACTGAGGTGTGGGTTTGTGATGAGCCCCATTCTTGTCAAAGGTCTGGCTCCTTGGCCAATCAAACCTCCTTGAAAGCACCTCTCTCCAGACCCTTATCAGTCAAGTGCTCACTTGAATGGGGTGCAGCCAGATAAAGGCAGTTTTCCAAAACTATTACATGGAGTGCAAACTACATGAATGGCTGGCTGGTCATTCCTCCAGGAACATGCCATTGTTCAAATACTTGATCTGTGAAATGCCAATTCTTATCCATCTTGAACAATTGAATGCCAAGTTCTGGCATCTTAAAAAACAACCAGACTGTTATCTTGATAAAACTGCTGCAAGGGAAAACAAACACAACAAACCAGCTCTGTGATCTTGAAGCCCAACTGACTGCATAGTCGAAGGGGAGGGTTAGAGAACTGTTCAGAAAGGCACCCGGTGTGACTGCTGGTAAATGGGCATTCGCGAGACACAAGTTTAATCTCTTACCTGAGTGTGAATTCAGTCTGGTTCTGTGCGCGTGTTATTCAAGGGGAATCTCATTAAGCAGCATGAATTGGTGCCATAGGTGAAGCCACTACACGCACCTGTGGGCTGGGGGTGGGTGCTGGGCTCACACTGTGAAGGGAAGTACCAGCCAAGTGGCCCCCAGGGCTTGTCTGCCCAGCTGCCAGGCCCAACCCTGTCTTCCCTGGTGCAGTCAGCAGGCCGGTAGGGAAGGCAGGGTGTCATGCCCAGCCCACTGCCAGCCAGGCAGGAAATCCCTGGCAAAGGCTCGTTCCATTGACAACATGAAATCAGGGGGCAGCCTTTGGTGAGAACTGGTGTTAGCCATGACCAGGTTGGATCCAAAAAGGAGTTGCTTGACAGTCGGACACCTACGTCAGCATAAACTTCTCATCTTTCAGGGTGTTCGATGGCCCAGGGAAAGAAACTTAGATGGTCACTGCACCAGGGCAGGTGGCATAGGTGAATCTGGCCCCACCCCCACCTCCAACCCCCAGCGCTCTTTCAGCAGTTAGGGGTAATGTGGAAAAACGATATAATAGTATAAAAAGCGTCCATAATCGCATGTGCCACTCAGCTTTGCTGGTTGACTCAGTATGTATCTCATGGCCATGACTCAATTCATATATTTCACATGTATTGAATCAAGCGTCAACGTCGCACAGCCTCAACCCTGGAAAAAGGAAGGAGGAGGAGAATCTGAATGGCCACTTTAATGAGATTTCCCCTGAATAGCACACACGGAAGCAGACTAAACGTGATGAGATACCCTTAGGAGGAGTGGTGGGGAGGCAGCCGCAGGCCTTGTGGGGCAAGTTTTAGGCAGACACCTCCCTGCAGAGCAGACACAAGACTGCCAGGTGGAAAGCATTTGATAGAAGCCTTCTTTCTTGGCCTCCTTTGGACAAACAATTTAGTCAAACCCACCTACGTAAGCTCGCCGCCATTCATCACACCTGCCTGCCCGGACACACAGGCAGAGCACCGAGGGGCCTGTGGGCTGACGGCCCCAGGGAGAGTCCGCTGAGGTGCAGAGCGGCACCCACTGTCATAGGCTCGGCTCCCCGCACTTGACAATCTGACCTGAGAGCGCCCGTCACCTTGTCAGCATGTGGAAGGACACAGGACACCTCAGTCCCCCCGGGATGCTCACCTTGTTACACAGGAGGGAGGCCATCAGTGGGCTTCCCTCCAGCATGTAGAACAGATTAAATTCATGGACTGGAGGGAGAGGCTGAACGGGCCCAAGGAAACCAGGATCCCTTGTAGGGCTCCTTGCAAGAGGCCGGCAGGTGCAGGGCAGCCTCACCTGGTCTTGGTACAGCCCCTCTCTGAAACTCTCCCCCCAAAGCCCTGTGGATCCACTGAAGGAGCCACTGCCAGGATCATTTGTCCGCCAGAACCAGACACAGCCTAGCAGTCGCCCGGATGTGCAAAGGATTTACAGAGGCAAATGATCCCCCAGCAATTCTGAGTCTCTGAGCACGCTTTCTGAAGCGTTTGGTTTATGACGATCACTCACCTCAAATAACTAAAACAGGGAGGTCAATTTCCTTCTTTTCTAAATGTCTCCAGTGGCGCGATGGATGGGTGGAGCAAAACTGGCTTGACAGCAGACTGCAGCTGCTCAGTGGCAGAGAACTCGTCATTTATAGGCTAGGGCCAGACGAGAAGGAGCTTGGGAAGACCCTCTGTGGCTTACGGCGACCAGTGACAGGAAGAGCTCACGTGGCCGGGCTGGACCAGTCACTCCTGGAAGCCTGTGCTGTAACAGCCGGGTGGCAGTAAACTGTCCATTCAAACTGGCAAGGTGACAGCCGTTTTAATCAATACAGGGCGGGTCATGAGGGATCAATCAACGTGAGCTGCCCTCACGCCAACTGGAGCATGTGCTGCGGTATCGGCCACTATTGGTATTTGACCCCACAGTGGTGAGGCGAGCCTGTGGCCCACCCTGTGGGGGTGGTCCTTCCCTGGTGAAGGTAGGCTAGACACACCCCAGATTCAGAGTGGGCAGGCAGGCATCCGGCTTTTACATGGGCCTGGAATCAACCTGAGGGACCACTACAGCAATCTGGGGAACATTCAGGCCTGAACACAGCTGGCCCGCCTGGATTCTGACTACACACCACTGCTGCCAACACCCTCTGCCCTATGATGTCTCTCTGACTCCAGGGCCAATGTCAGCTGACTGACAGAAACACCACCAGCGAAGGAGAGGGGCCTCAGAGAACTACCCTAACCACCAGCAAAGGAGAGGGGCCTTGGGGAACTGAGCACATCCTTCCCACCCAACATCACCTTCAAGCCAGTGTGTAAAATAGCTTCCAAAATAAGGCCGACTAAAATGGGGACAATTTCAGAGTTCCTCTGAGCACCAGGGTATACTCATGTGGTAAGATCCCAGTATCCCCTTCTCATGACTTGGGGTGGGGGGTGGGGGCATGTCATGTACTTCCTGGGACTGTTTTAGGTCAAACAGTCCATAAACCTTTTACATTAAAAAAAAAATTAACAGGTCATTTCCAAAGCATGCTTAAGTCTTGAAGGACTCAAATATACCCCGAACCCCAGCATCCCCTGGGTCTACAACGGTCCCACAGGTCCTGGGCACGGAGCAGGGGTGAAGGCTGTGAGGCTCAGGGCAGTCACACGTGGCCGCGTGGTTGGCCAGCGGCAGGTCTGCACGTTTCCCCCTTGGTGGTGGTTGAAGGAGACGGGGCTCTGAGGGTAATTAGGCCCGTGGAACAGGCGGAGCTGCAGC
Organism: Nesogale talazaci; assembly: GCA_004026705.1. NCBI lineage: Eukaryota > Metazoa > Chordata > Mammalia > Afrosoricida > Tenrecidae > Nesogale > Nesogale talazaci. The sequence goes on from PVJH01003339.1 coordinate 55,526, forward strand.
AACAGCGATGCCCTCATACATCATGCTGGAGCCTTCTAATGAGCCCCATCACTCAGAAGGCGGACGTCCCTGGGATAGGACAGCACAGCGGGCACTGAGCTCTGCACAGCTCGCCGCTGCCGTCATCACCGCCTCCCCCACCCCTGTCTGCATATGTCCCCGGCTCCCAGGACCTGCCTCTCCACCAGGGAAGCACCAGGGTAGCTAACCTTCATGGTCTCCGTCCTCCCACCACCACAGAGGGGCTACACCAACAGTCTCTCAGTCTTCCAGAAAGACTACCAGGCTAACCCCAGTCCTCTCCCAGCAGAAGAATGCCACTGTGGCTGATTAAATGCCTACAAGCCACAGAGATGCTTTCCATAGGGACCACTTGATTTTGTGCTAAAACCAGGCTCTCTTCACCGTCAGGGTGGTGGCAGGCAGATGAAAGCAAGCCCCCAAGCAAGAAGGACATGCTCCTGCATTTCAAATGCTCCACCAAAGGGCATCTGGCTTCCTGGGCAATTGGTGGGGACCAGTGGATGAAGGAAAACATACTAGACCAAATAGAGGTCCTGGAAGGAGAAGTCTGAGGGACAAGTGGCAGGTGCTGGTGACAGAGGTGAGAGGAGCCGGACCGCCCTCCTGACTTGGCTTTCCCTTTTATAAGAAAGAAACCCAAATCAGGGGCCACAGGCATGGTGGTGTGCTCGGGTGAGCACTCTGCCGTGCCCCATAGAGCCACTTGGGTCCCGGCCACTTCCAGAGATCAGAGGGCACCGCCTGATGGGGACCAAGAGGGCTGCCAGCTTATCTGACCTGCATTCTCTAGAACTTGAGGTGAAGAGACCCAGCAGGACAGAGGAGATGGGAGGAAAATGTCTCCCCCAAATCAAGTATTGTCAGGAAATATCAAAGTAGACATTTTTGTAAGCAGCTTTTTTGCATTTAACATTCAGTTAAAACACTAAAACCTTATAAAATAAGAACCTCTATTTTTTTAAAAAATAAAAAGGCTAGCAACAGGCGTCTTCCCAGTCGCCCAGGACTTTGTAACCCAGGATGGAGTGCTCCTGGGCCAGGGCGGCCAGCTCCTTCAGGAACTCTGGGAATAGCGCGGCGGCCAGCATGGTGTTCCGCACCGGTGGAGGCAGGTTTGGGGGGGCCTCAGACACCTTGGCTCTGTTGGTCAGGAAAGGCTGAAGCACCTTGGGGGGGTCCTCCAAAAAGTTCCTGCTCGTTCTGGTCCAGGATGCTTGTGGACTGGGTTCTGAAAGCAGGAACAGGGCTGTGAGTGTGGAGGCCCTCCCACAGTCTTCCGTGTCACCCAGGTTCCTGTCCTGAGCACCCGACGTGTTCCCACCGCTGCCCCCACCAGCCGCCTCCAGCCCCTGCCGCTAAGGCCCTTCATCCTGAACCCACAGCTCTGCAAGCACAGGCGGGCAGGAGGGGGAAGCAGTGAAGAAGGCATCAACCAGATGGAGGTAAAGTGTTACTAATTTTTTCTTTAAGTTTGCCCGAATCATAGGAATGTTGGGGATACTGGAGAGCAAGTGAGTTACTGGTAAGGTCGGACCAAGAACTCCCACTACTCAGGGCTCTAATCACAGCAAATCGTTTAGGGACCTCCGTATAAGGATGGCGTACAGAGGATTTTACCGGAGTTGAAATAATACAAGTCTAAAACACTCTGAACCCAAGTGACACTTTTCAAATTTACGTTTTCACGTCAACTCAGTCTCGTGAGTTAAAATGGTTCCGCTTCGGTGACTGATCCTGGAACACCTCTAACTTGTCATTCATTTGTACGACTGACGCTCAGGTCTGCCCACCCCCGGCTCTATAATGAAACCCTAGCAATCCACTGCTATTAGGTGGACAATAACTCACCGTCAGCCTAGATACCATAAAACCAACACTATCTAGTCAGGCGCCATCCTATCAATTGTTCTTCAGCTTGAGTCCACTGTTGTAGCTGCAGTGTCAATCCCCCGGGGGTGGGGGGGCTTCCTCTAGGTCTCCGTCCCGTCTATAGCATGGCCAGGCCACACCAGGTGGAGTCTCCCCATGCTAACCTTCCAGAAGCAGTCTCTGGCTTGATTTCTACTCAGACAGATTGGTTTGTTTTTCTGATAAACCAGAAGCCAAACCCGCTACTGGGGAATCAGTGGCCACACAGAGGGACCCTACAGGATAGGGCCAAACTGTCCCTGTGAGTTTCCGAGGCTAGCAAGCCTCATCTTTCTCCCACGGAGTGGCTGGTGGCCGGAACTGAGGACCGACTCGTAACAGCTGCACCAGCTTGTTCTTGTGGTGGCCTACGGCATGTCGCTGTTTGTAGCAGCGCTGGAATTCAAAGGCACCATTCTTCTTCAGACTTCCTTGTTAATGTCCGACTCTCGCGTGAGTTTGATGTGATGGAAGATGTCAGGGTTTGTTTGGATCACCCACGTTAGCCCTCGGGTGACAGCTTTACTGTTTTTAAAATCATTTTATTGGGGGCTCTTACAACTCTTGGTACAATCCATACATCAATTGTACCCGACATATTAGTACATATAGCCCATCGTTCTTTTCGAGATATTTACTTTCCATTGAGCCCTAGGAATCAGTTCCTCTTTCCCCCCTCCCTCCCCCCTCCCCAAGCCTCATGGCCCCTTGATAGAGAGGAGATTGTTAATTATTTTCAAATCTCATACCCACTGCTATCTCCTTCCCCTCTGTTTTCTGTCGTTCTTCCCCCTGGATGGGAGGTGTGTAGTTATGTGCCATTTATTGTGATGGGTATCCCCTCCCTCCCCCCTCCCCCCTCCCCTTTGGGTATCTCTATTCCCATTCCTGTTCCTTGGGTCACGGTGTCATGAGTTTTATCTCTTGCCTCTACCTCTGTACATAATCCCTTACTCCCTTCTGGTCTAGATTGGGAAGTGGCACTGGGGTCATGGTGGGGTGGGATGGTGCGGAGGCCTCCGGGAAACAGAGGTCCATGCATGATCTACTAGTGCTCTACTGCGCCCTGATTGACTCACCCCCTCCCTGTGACCCCTGTGGGGGTGGGGGAGGTTCCATTGCCCACCGGTGGGCTATTCCATAACATTTTTAAGAGGTCATTTGTACCAAGTTTTCCCAATGCATTGTGTGTGTTTGACGTCTTGACTGTTGTGTCTCTGGGTATTGACTGTGGATCCAAGGACAATGAAATCCTTGACAACTGTCTCCTTTCTGCTTAGTAAGACGTTGCTTAGAGGTCCGGTTAGTGTTCTCTTTGTACTGAAACGTAAGCCAGGCTGCCCTCTTTCCTCCTCATCACGTGGATTATGGGGGACCGTTTGCATCATCACAGGCTGTTGATAAGGCCATGTCTTCCTCCAATTCCGGATCATGCGAGCAAGGAGAACACGTGGTGACACCGTCTCATTGCTCCTTATGAATCATTAGAGTTCTTCATTATTCTGACCGCTTTTTGGAATTCAGTCCCATTTTTCAACACTTTCCTCAGAGAGGGAAATCGTAACCACAGCACTAAAAATTCTTGACATTTATAGTACTTTCCGCATTGTACCACTATAGTCTTTAGTGTTTAAAAAAAATTCCATCTTTACTGTGTTAAATGTCCTATTAAATTAAAACTATAAAGAACACAAAAGTTGGGAATCTGTCTACCACCACCTGTCAGCTAAAATCCACGACAGAGAGAAGACAGACATGTTCAGGAGTCAGTGAGGTACTGTCAACACGGAGACTCCCCTCCCCCTGCCCCACTAGTCTCAAATCCTGCAGCTCTCCCAAGTGCGCCTCCTCCCCCCCTCCTCCCCCACCTGTAACTCCCCAAAGAAAGGGCTTTGCATGCTGATGGGCAATGGTCAAAGTGCTGGGCTATAGCTGAGCGCCTTTGAAGAGGGCAGTCTGTGACGCAGACTGGTTGGCCACAGGTTCAGTGCCTTGAGTTTGCGGTGGGAGGGTCTAAGGCCAGCTACTGTTCTACCTCGAATCCCTGCCACACACCTCTGCACTCAAAGGTCTAATTACCTCAGGGAGCCCTGGTGGTGGTCAGGGTCACGTGTTGGGCTGCTAACTGCAAGGCCAGCAGTTTAAAACCACCAGCTGCTCCACAGGAAAAAGACCTGACTTCTACTCCCATAGAGAGGTTTAGCCTCAGAAACCCACAGGGACCATTTCGCCCTGTTCAATAGGGTCTCAGTGAGTCTGCACTGACTGCGTGGCAGGGTTTTTTTGAGAAGGGGCACTAGGGACTCACACTGGGCCACTTCCTAGGGGACGAGGGTGACCTCAGGCCCCTTGCTCTCCTCCTGCAGTGGCTCACAGGCGATGGATGGGAAGAGTTCAGTACGCCCACGAATATTAGGTGTCAGTGCACCCCTCTGAACCGTGGTGTCCAGTCCCAGGATCAGTGCTCTGGTGTGAGTGTGGCCAGGAACCGCCAGCCCAGGAAACAGAAGCCTGACAAGGAGCTGTTCCTCAGAGGCACTGGGAGTCCCTGCCCCAGAGCAGTGTCCCTCTGACATGTATGTCCCTTGGAAGCAAGGTGGAGGAGGTCGGTGGGGCTGGGGGGGGTGAGATCGAAGCACGTGAGGAAAATGGCAGGCAGGATGGGAAATAGAAGTAAATGGCCGAATCCAGAGTGGCTTTCTGGACTGTTGGCCTGGGGCGGTTGACGTCAGGAGTCAGGAGAGAAGGGTCTAGGGAGACCCAGACTCCCAGGCGGCTCAGTTTTGTTCAAGGGCACAGGAACCTCTCTCATTCTCTTCACGGGTGTAAAGATGGTTAAAGTTCAGGGAATGGTGTCCCTGAACTGGCCTAAGAGAAATTAGAAAGCTGGGGGGGGGGGGGGGAGACTACTTGTGAAACAGGAACATTTTCAAAGAGAAGTTTTCTACCAGTCTGATTCTCCTGAGGATGGCAGACCTTCAGACCACTGACAACCTGGAGGAGGGCTGAGGCTCCCTGGCACGTGGCTGGCAGTCACGCCGCTCTAGCACTCCTTTCCCTAGGCATGACGTGAGGGTTCAGGCAGCAGTGCTGTTAGGAGAGCGGTGCATGTGTGTGTGGTGCATGCATGCCTGCATGCATGCGTGTCCATCAGCAGGAATCAGGCCGGACCGTCTCACCCCGAGAAGCCCAGGGTCCTGCTGCCACACTGTCCTGCGCCCCGGGCCTGCAGCCCCATCCACTCTGTCTGAACCTGAAGCCAGCCCTGCATTTCCCGCCCACCTCACAGAGCTGCCAAGACAGCGCTTCCCACCCACTGGCGCGCCCGTGGACTCGGGCTCACAGCCGACCTGGGCACACAGGTTCCCCCGGCTGTACATCCTCCGCAGAGTAGCTGATGGGTGTGGGCTCCCCTGGCCCTTGGCTAGCAGCCCAGCACGGAGTGCACAGACTACACAGCACACAGCACACAGACCCAGCAGGACTCCTTCTCTATGCGATTGCTAAGTGACGGCAAGCCTACTTGGAGTCACGGTGACCTTGCCTGGTCCAGCACACTCTTCACAGCCGCTGCTACGTCTGAGCCCACTGTCATGCACAGCCCCTGCATGCCTCCATCCTCTCTTTAAACCGAACTCACTGCCACCAAGTCTATGCCAGCTCATAGCGGCCCTCTGGGAGCCCCGGAGGCATCAGGCCATATCTGCAAGGTCAGCAATTCTAAACTTCTTCTCGGAAGCAAGATGGACTTTCAACTCCCTGGAAGAGTAAGTCTCAGCAAACCACAGAGGCAGTTCTGCCCGGTCCTAGAGGACCGCTATGATAGTTTGCAAAACTGCCCGTCTTCCTCTGCAGCCCTTCCCACCAACAGGCAGGGTATGTTCTCTGCTCTAGAAGGTGGGCACTCGATTTGGTCACTGGAGCAAAGCAGAGTTGACTGTAGGTGGCCCCCGAGCCTAGGAAGACTATGTATGTTTTGACGCTCACTCAGAACTGCACACAAGCCGGAGCTAGCCATGGATGACTAGGGGCGCACACAACCAGGACCTCCCACCTCCACCCCAGCCAACATCAGAGTGACTTGTTCTAGACAGACAGCCACGCATGGAGGGCAGACACACCAGGGAGGTCAGCCCAGACGAGCAGAACTCCCCCGCTCGCCACACAGACTCGGGAGCAATCACACACAGCGTTGCTTTTAGTGGCTGAGGCTCGGCCCGGCGTGCAGCACACCAAAGCTGACAGGGGCACCTCTTCGCAGAAGGTGGGTTAGAGCACCCAGCTTCCCCGTTCAGGGACAAATACCAGTAGCCTCTCTGGTTAGGAGAGGCCAGGCACAGTCCACTGTCCACCAAAAACTGGGTATAGCCTCTGGTGGCTTAGTGGTTACATATTGGGCTGCTAACTTCAAGGTTGGAAGTTCAAAACTACCAGCTACTCCTCAGGAAAAAGACGGGACTTTATATTCCTGTAAAGAATGATAGCCTAAGAAACTCACAGGGGCCTGTGTGGCCTAAAGCATCACTATGAGTCAGCAAAGAATCCATAGCTGTCTATTTTGGCTCTTGCCAGGTGAGTCCCCACGCCCTCATCTCATTAACAGCACAAGGCCCATCTTTTGTAATTCAAGGCTCCATCACATCCAGAGGTTGTGGGGAGGGGGGAGGCAGAGAGAAATAGAAAAAGCAAGCAAATTCAAGGCCTCTATTTAACCAGCAATGGACTTGAGGCCCAGCGAGGCCAAGTGACTGAAACCACAGCCAGCCAGAGGCAGGGCCAAGCCATTTCCATTCTGGGTTCTTCTCTGTTGCTTTGTGTTTCAGTATTTCTAAAGCCTGCCCTGTGATGTTGCCCTCTCCAGGCCTTGCTTAGAGTACGAGCCATGAGGGCAGGCCAGACTGCTCCTGTCTCTCCTGTGTGCAAAGCTCTGAGACCGGATAAGAGGGGCCGTTGTGGACTTGGTGCTCACTAAGGCCCAAGTCACAGCTCAGAAACAACTGGTATATTTTTTGCTTTGCTTTTTAAAATCCATTCCAGCCAAGCTTTGCAGCAACCGCCACCCTCCCGCTCCTTCCGTTCCCCCCCCCCCACTCGCCCCTTCCCCCAAACCACAGCTTCCGCCAGAGCCAAGGAAAGGGCCTCCCGGGAATTTTAGGCTGAGCGTTAACTCCGCTCCCCACAGTCCAATCTCACAGCTACCTCCTCGAGCCCAGCAGCGTGTTTGTTTTCCTGCCTGAGAGCATCTGAGAATGTAATAAAGAGAACAGATGTCCTCCTCGGGGTCAGCGTTCTGGAAAGAGAGCTGGGTGCACATGCTGCTGTCGGCAGAGCTTTTTACTGACAACCACCCACACAGCGCCCCCTTCCCTAAACCGTTCGAAGGAGAGCGAATGCCCTCGACCTTCCTCAGCATGGAAAGAAATCAGCTGTGGCCAGGTGTGAGCGCATTCTCCAGACATTCCCTCTGATACTCGGACACTAATCCTGGGCTGGGTCCCGGTGAGTGACAGTAAGCCTGCCTAGACTTCGCCAGGAGGATCTCACTGTCCTGGAGTCAATGTGGACTCACGGCGCCTTCGTGGGTTTCTGATAGTGTCACTCTTTACTGGAGTAGACATCCCAGTCTTTCTGCCCACCGGCTGCTGGTGGATTTGAACTGCTGACCATTTGGACTGCAGCCCCACACGGTAGTGCTACACCCCCAGGGCTCCTAGATGGAATGGACAGAGTTGTACCCATGGGAAGAGAGGACGAAGAAGCTTGATATCCAAGACAAGAACAGGGGCCGACTGTGGAGCAGGCCACCACCTGCTCCCCTGCAAGTTCACGTGGAACCTGAAGAAATCCATGAGACACAGAACGTAAGGTCAAGTTCATTCTCTTGGGAGCTCAGTGCTTTCCAGTCCATTCCAAGAACCTGTCGCGACCTGGGACACAACACAAGGAGATACCACCGGGCCCTGTGCCGTCTTCACCACTGCTCAAATGTTGCAGCCACCGTCTCAATCCACCTCGTGCAGGGCCTTCTTCTTTGTCGCTGCCCTGCCACTTTACCAGCCTGATGCTCTTCTCCAGCGACGGGGCTCCCTGACAAACTGCTCAACCTTCATGATCAAGTCTCACCACCCTGGCCTCTAAGGAGCGAGCACTCTGGCTGTGCTTCTTCCAAGCCCGGTTTGTTCTTTTGACAGTCCACGGTACTTTCAATCTTCTTCACCAGCACCACAATTCAAATGCCTCAGTTCTTCTTTATTCAATATCCAACTTTCCCATGAATATGAGGCAATTAAAAATACCACGGCTTGGGTCAGGGTCACCTTCGTCGTTAAAGTAACACCCTCGTTTCCCAACGCTTTGAAGAGTTCTCATGCTGTAAATTTACTTACTGCAGCGAGTCAGTAGACCCCTTAGCTGCTGCCTCGCTGAGCATTGACTGTGGCTTACAGAGGCCAGGAAAGCGTGTGTGAACCCCCACAGGAGAGCCAGAGCAGGGAGATGCTAGCGAGACGCAGGGGAGTCCCCGGTTACCTTTGGTTAGTGACTCTGGGGCCATGTCACACATGTCCACACGGAAGAGCAGGTACTGCTGGGCTTGTAGGAGGAGTCCCGGGAAGTCTCTCTCCACAGAAGCAAACTGCTCGATTTTGTTCTTCACGGATGCGAGGACCTGTCAGAAACAACATTCCTGGCGCTGGTGCTTGCCCAGGGCAGCACCTCTCTGGCGGGGCGTTGAGTTCTCGAGTGCTGCCCTCGGTGTGGGGTAACTAGCCGGGGTAAGTAACTCTCTGCTCCCTTTTCACCACCCGGGTGCTCTTCGTAGGGCACCCTGGAAACAAACTAAACGAAGCTAGAATAATCGACACAACCTGCTTAACAGGAGAAGGAAGGAAAGAAAGGAATTAGAACAGAGGGAATAAAGCAAAGAAATAGCAAGGGAAGGAGGGAGGAACCCAGCCAACCATCCTTCCTCCCCCACCCCTCTGCGCCTGGCTGTGGGCACCTGGTAGAGCGAGCGCACGCTGGGCTGGAAGACCACGTTGGTGTTGAGCAGGAAGGAGCGCAGCAGCGGCTGCGGGTAGCTGGCCAGCTGCGTGAGGATCCCAATCAGCAGCAGGTTGACATGCAGCGAGTTCTCCAGCATGTTCTCCAGCTTGGACAGGACCACGCTGATGAACGGGCCTGCAGAGAGAACACAAGGCTCAGGGCTGGCTGGACCTCTTCCCTCGGCAAGCAAGGGGCCCCGGGAGTCCCAGGCGCCACAAGACGAAGTACACCATGACAGCTGGGTCTCCTCCCACCTCGAACCCACCCAAGTCAAACCAGGCCCACCAAAAGCAGGCAAAGACATTGGGGAGCTACTGTTTAATTCTGGGAACAGTATGAACAGCTCAAGAAAATGACCAGATTTGGGCGGGGGGGAGGGGGAAGGAATCAGACTCAGTAATTTAATGCTTAAAAGTCAAATCCACTGCACACCGTCGCTGCACACATGAGGGCTGCCTGTGGCCAGCAGCGTGACGAACACCCCTGGGCCCTGGAGCAGTCACTCATGGAAACCCGTAGTCAACTGCAGAGTCGATTCTGACTCACAGGCCCTGTATGAGGAAAGGAGACTGGCTCCCTGGGGATTCCGGGCTCTCTGTAAAGCAGCCCCTGCTGCCTCAGCCCCCCTTGGGGCGCTCATGGGTTCAAGTGCTGACCTCTCTGTGTGCTCTAACCACTGCGCCACAGGGCCCCTTGAACAAATGCTCCAACTCCCTGCCACCCAGCCGCTGCTGACCCACAACCGCCCCATGGGGCGAAGCAGGCCTGTGTCTCTGAACGTCAGGAGGCGGGGCCTCCACCTTGTCCCTTTGGCCTCCTCAGAAGTATCTCTGAATTCAGACCTCCCACCAGTCCCCGTCAGCTCCGTCATGGCTCAGAACCTCATCATGTCTTTCTGGACTCTGTTTTCATTGAGATGGATTGCTGGACAGACAGATGGATATAAAAGGTATAAAAATAGCCAATGGAAACAGAGGTTGCCACCTTGTAGCCAACAGATTGCAGTAGGTTCCCCAAGAAATGCCCAGTCCCTGAAATGTGATCAGCAGTGGCCCTTTTAGGTCTCAAGTCGCTGGTGACTGCTGGGCAGTCTGCTTGGCCCCCGTGCACACCGACAGGGAATTCAGACTCCCGTCTCCCGGCGGCAGCTCCTCGCCAGCATCCCATCCGGGGCTGGGACTGGGCACATCTGTCTGGCTGCTGCCATGCGCCTCACAGGCGGGGGTGTGCCTGCCCTCTCTACACACTGCTCTGCACCCAGCTTTTATGGTTAACAAGAGGAACGCGCCCTGCCAGCACACCCACGCTGCCGCCTCGTTCTCTCAGCCCCCGAGCTCCTCCATGCTCTGCGTGGCCTTTAGTAAGCTCATCTCCGACCGGCGGGCATGGGGATTGATTCCCGTCCCTTGTCTCCTAAGGGGAGCCCTGGTGGCATAGTGGTCACACACTGGGCCACTTCCTGAAAAGTCAGCCGTTCAAAACCACCAGGCGCTCTGTGGGAGAAAGAGGAGGCATTCTATCTCATAAAGATTGCAGTCTCAGAAACCCACAGGGGTTGCAGGGTCGCCAAGAGTCACCATCGATTCGATGGCAGTGAGTTTGGCCTCTGCATGGACATCCTTCCATAGACAAGGGGGCTTCGAAATGCTTATGGATCAATTCCATTGTCTGTTCCCCTCCATTTTCCCACTAACTTTTTGAAGCCCCCTGACGTCTGTTGGCTCAGAAGTGTGAGACTGGGCGTTCCTAGAAACGGCTCTGCTGGATGAAAACATGGGTGGGATTTGAATTTCGACAAGCCTCCCAGAGCCTCTTGGGATACCCATCAAGCGTTTACAGTCTCAGAAATCCGGAGGCAGTTCTGCCCTGTCTGACAGGGTCACTGGGAGTTGGAACGGATTCACTGGCAGTGCATTTGGTTTGGGTTTTGTCAAGTCTCGGCAGTGGTCTTCCTGGCACCAACTTCCCTCCTGGCCACCAGGACCACTCTGTCATGCACAGATCCTGTCCTGACGTCACTCCCAGTGAGGGCCCCATTCTCCAGCTGGGCCCAAACTCACTGCCACGGAGCAGATGCTGACTTCTCATGAGCCTGTGGAGTAGAATGGCCCCTGGGTTTCTGAGACCGTTAACTCTTTCTGGGAGTAGAAGGCCTCATCTTTCTTCCACAGAGAAGCGGTGGTTTTGAACTGTTGACCTTGTGATTAGCAACTCAACATGCAACAATGCATCACCAAGGTTCTTAACCAAAGGTTCCCCCAAACTGGTATCAACTAAAATTTTCAACATGTTTTCCCTGCCTCCCTGCCCCCAAGCTCCACACTGTAGGCATTCAAAGGAAAACAGGACAGAAAAAAACTCTGCAAACAAGTTGCTTCTGATGCTCAGCACCCCTTTATGTGGCAGAGGGGAGCTGTTGTGCCCCAGGGGGGTTTCAAAACCAGGGTCCCAGGCCTTTCTTGCAAGGCATTTCTGGGTGCACATTGAGTGAGCAGCTGAGTGTGGTGACTACACCGCCAGGAACTCCACTCCGATATTCTCTTCTCCCCAGTGTTTGCCCTCCAGGGGAGTCTGTCCTCCAGGCCTACCAGCCTCTGCCACTTTCTCTTTCACCCGGGAGTTCCAGCCAACTGCTCCATGCCTGAAGCACCACAGAGCCTTTCCAAAGCCCTTCCTGGGCCTCCAAAGGAAATTCCTTCAGAGCAAGCCTGTTCTTGGGGAAATCTGTGAATTTGCTTTTGTGTCCTTAGTACTTAGCACAAGCCAAACTGATGTCCACAGGAGTCACAGGGACCTCACAGGGCAGGGGGAACTGCCCACCGGGGTCCCGAGGTATAATCGTTCCAGAAGCAGACTGCACATCTTTCTCCCTCCAGTGGCTGTCAAGTTCAAACCATGATCCTTCAGGTAAGCTGCTGAGGGCTTGCTTCTCCGTGATGAGACCACACTTCACAGGACCTAGCCTACCCACGACCAGCTCATAGTAACCCTACAGAAGGTGTCCAAGATGGCAAAGCTCTCGAAAGGAGACAGCCTCAATCTTTGTCCCCCGGAGAGGCAGGTGGGTGTGAACCACTGACCCGCCATTGCCAGCCCATCATCTGACCCACAGCACCACCAGGCCTCCTTAGCATTCAGGACTCAAAACGAACTTACTGCCCTGACTCAACGCTCACTCAATGCAACCCCTGTGGCCTTCTGAGACTGACCCTTGGCAGAGAAAGGCCAGTCTTGCTCCCCAGGAGCGAATGGTGGCTGCAAACGGCTGACCATGCAACTTGAAGTCCAATTTGCAACCACAGCACCACCAGGGCCCCCAGCAACTAGGATAGCACCTGCCAAATATCCGTACAAGAATGCCAAATGCAGGCACAGACTGAAAACTAGCTCATCCGAGTGGCTTGGCTTCCCCGCAGAGACGGCAGGGAAGCCCATGGCTACAGAAATGTGCCGGAGCTCGGAAGCCATAGAGCCCAGACCCAGAAAGTGAAAGGATGTTTCCCGAAGCGGGTACACATTTCAGAGGAGGACAGGCACCAGGTTTTAGGTAAAGCGGTCTCTCTGTATCAAAGACTAACATTATGTTTTGTCAGTTCTCAGGTGTACCGCGAGCAACAGGCTGTTATTTCATAAGGTGCTGTCTGTGCTTTCTTGGGTGTCACTCTGAGCGACAGTGTCTCCTCAATTTACATGCTTCTCAGGCTCACAGCACGTGTCCCAGGCAGCCGGCGTCATTAGCCACAGGTAGTCCTGTGGTCCTCGCATGCCGGGCGGGGGAAACAGGGCAGGCCTCCAGCAGGGTTGCCATTCCTAGGCTACTCGCCTAAGGAGTCCTGGTGCTGTAGTGTTGGGGCATTGGGCCGCTAACAAGGTCAGCAGTTCAAAACCACCAGCCACTTCTTGGACGAAAGATGAGGCTTTTTACTGCAAGAATTTCACTCTCAGAAACTCACAGGGGAAGTTGCCCTATGGCAGTGGTTCTCAATCTCCCTAATGCTGTGACCCTAAATGTGTACAGTTCTTCATGTGTGGTGACCCCGTATGTGGGCATAGCTGCATGTGGGCACACTTGTCTGGAGATGGATAGAGAAGCGGTATATTGGAAATATGGTCTTAGGCGACCCCTGTGAAAGGGTCGTTGGATCCCCAAAGGGGTCACGCCCCCCCAGGTTGAGAATCACTGCCCGATAGAGTCGCTGTGAGTTGGTCCTGACTTGATGGCTGTGGGTTTGGTTTGGGGAGGTTGGTCACTCCTGGAGAGGTACTAACAGTTAACACACCCAGAAGCTGCTGGCCAAAATGTCAGCACTTCAAATCCACCAAGAGGCTCATCTAAACAAAGACCTGGTAGCAGATGTGGAGAATCACCCAGCGTCCCCACTGCTGCCAGGTTCAAGACTCAGCTTGGTAGTGCTCTATTTAGTGTAGCGCCTCCTCCCATCACACAGATCTGCTCTCCCCACCGCCACCCCACCACCCCTTACCCAGTTGTTCCCCCAGCTGGAAAAAGCAAGATTATGCAAGCCTGTTACTTCTGACTGACTTGGCAGATTGAATGCTAATGAAAACACATTTACACCGAAATGTTATCTCCATGAGAAGCTCAAACCTTTAATTTAATTTAAAGGGGTTCTCCTGGGTTAAACAAATAATCAGACATCAGTAAACAGACAAGTAACTATTGGGGGAGGAGGTAGCCAGTTCCCTGGAGATTACATCAGAGGCCACAGGGCTGACCTGGACCGTGATGATGCAAGTCTGTTATAGGTGGTCACAGGTGGTGGCAGCCTGGTCCCCAGCAGGGCTTTTGCCAAGAGCACAGCCTCTGTTCTCAAGATCACAGAGGCCCAAGGCACATTAGTGAGCGAGCACGGGAGACAGCGCTTGGCTCAGGCCTGTCCCTCATCTGTCCTTTCAGGACCTCTCCTTGCTACCTGAACTCGATTCGGGGTGGGGGGGAGGCGTGGGGGGATGGGGGGGGGGCGGGCAGCTGCCGCCTTCTCTGAACAAGATTTGCAGGTTCAGATGTGACTGGTTGACACGGAGTGATATTCTCTAACATAAATTCCTCAGGCCCAAAGCCACTTGCCTGTCATCCTTTCCTCTTACATGATGACCACCATGGGTGGTGGGGTACCACTGGATTCACCCAGACTTTAAGGAGAGTAGTGGGTTTATGTGGGATGAAAGATGCTGTGGTGATCTGAAATGAGCTCTCAGGCTCAGGCACGGCCACCTCAGCCATTCAGAGAGTGTCTACAGAGCACCTCCTCTGGCCTCCGGTCACTATTCTGGGGATAAGACCGTGAAGAAAGCACCAACCCCATACTCGTGGAGCACACGGGCTAGTGGGGGAGAACCAAACCATACCAACCTCCCTGTCTTCAAGGCAGTCCCAACCCATGGCAAGCCTGTAAGGCCAGAGAGCACGACCCCTGTGACTTTCTAAGACTGTCACTCTGCACAGGAGCAGAACACCGTTCTTTCTCCCTGCGAGGCGGCTGGTGGTTTTGAACTGCTGACCTTCAGTCAGGAACCCAACATGCAACCACTATGACACCAGGGCTCCGAGTTGGGAAGAAAAACACTTATTTTGAAACAAGAACACGTGAAAAGCGCTAGCTGTTGGCATACCAACAGCTGCGAGCTGCAAAGCCCGCAGTCCAAATCCACCCGGTGACAGCAAGAGGAGGCTTACAGTTAGAGACTCGGCAACTCGCAGGGCAGTTCCACCCTCTGCTACAAGGTCGCCAGGAGTGGACATTGACTTCAAGGCCGGGAGTTTTGAGTGTGGGTGGAGTAGTGAGTTTAGAGAGTTTGCTGAGCAAACAAGACAGTCGTTGCAAAGAGGGACAGCGCATAATTAAACTGAAATCAAACCACTTCTCTTTGCCCTTGGCCTTCCTTGAGCAGACCGTGGGACTCACTCCTCCAATTTCCTGCACCAACCCTTTGGAGAGCAGAAAGCACAAAGCAATGTAAGGTGGTCACCTGTGAACGGGGCGCCCTGAGTCCTCACGGGCTGGTGACTGGCCCCAGCAGTCTCCTCTCTGGCCCCAAATGGGGAAGGCATGGTCTCGGCAGGTGTTTCTGCTAGGAGGGAGTCAAAGTCATCCTCATCCTCATCCTCATCCTCATCTAGATCCTTCTTCCCTGCCTCCATTTCCTTCCCCTCTTCTGCCCGGGTCTCTCCTCCCTGCTCGTCGCCCTCCTGGGTGCCAAGCGGAGGGTCTGGTAGCGGCTGCTCCATCAGGCCTGCTGTGTCTGAATCCAGTTCTTTAATGATCCTGTCGTACTGGGCAAGAAGGTCTTCGCTCTCCGGGCCGAGTGCAGGCAGCCCCGCGCAGAGCTCGGCCTCACCCTCACCAGCAGGGGCGACTGGGCCCCCTTCTGCAGGTGCGTTCTCCGGGGGTGGCTCCTGGGACCCAAGATCCGTCAGGTCCAAGCTGTCCTTGGCGTGCTCCTGTTCTGGGCCTGCTTCGGGCTCTGGACTGGGGAGCGGGCCGTTGTGGACGGGGCCGGGGTCTTGCTGGTCCTCGCTCTGGGCTCCGGACGGGTCTTCTCCGGGGTCCGCGCAGTCCTTCTCTGCGCACAGCCGGTACACCATCACGTCATCCTGGAAGTCCGACTCCTCGATGTAGGACCCTTTGAAGAGCTGGATGGCGTTCTTCTTCATCTCCTGGATGTGTTTGGGGGGATCGATGGGCGCCGGGGGGCCGGGGCTTTCCAGCGCTGAGTCAGGCCCCGGTGAGTTCACGTCGGCCCCCGAGGAGATGCCCGTGTCGTAGCTGTCATCCCACTCCAGCTCCGTCTGGCCCTTGTCCTTCCTGGGGGCTGGCTGAGTGCTCGGCTTACTGGGGAGAGGGTACTGGAGCCTCCACATGGGGAAGGTGGGGTTCCTGCTGCCATCCTCGCTGAGGCTCTGGAGGAAGGTCTCGGGGTCGGGGGACTCCCCGTCGTAGGGGGCGGACCAGACGCGGCAGTCGCGCATGCAGCGCAGGATGTTGGTGTGGGCCTCCCAGAGGTACTGCAGGTAGCTGATGTCCAGGGCTCTGCCGTACTCCACGATGCAGGCTGATGGTGATGTGGCAGCGGGCGGCGGCAGCGCCTCCTCGGGCCCTGCAGGGAAAAGCAGCCACACGTGAGAACGGGCCCCGACTCTGACTGGGATGCGAGGACCAGACAGGACTCACTAACCTTCCAAGACTGTCTCCCCAGCGACCTGTCTGACGCAGTGATTTCTGGTCACAAGCGGCTAGCTTCCCAAAGCAGAGAAAGAAAGGTAGGAGATGGGCGTCCCTGTGGGCTACAAATGCTTAAGGTGCTCTCCTGCTCCACAAACAGAGGACAAGTCAAGTCTAGCCACCTGGAAGAAAGGCCTGGCAAACTAGTTGCAGACGCCCCATGGAGCCCACTGCTCTGGCACACAGGGGTGCCCAAAGTTGGCCTGGCATGCCACATAGTGGTGACCGGAAATGAAAATATTACCAAGCAACCCAGTGGGCTGGATCCTAGTCACAGAGAACACTGGCCAGCTCCTCAAGCTAAATGGTCGCTGAGGATGGCTGCTGTATCTTTGCTTTGTCTGATTTCCTATCCTGGGAAGTCAGGGGGGCTGACTCTGTGAAGACAGCAACTGGGCTCATAGGAATCTGGGGCACATAAGGGGTGTGTGTGTGTGTGTGTGTGTGTGTGTGGAAATGGGGAGTCCACAGCAATGGGGGCTGGGGGGAAGAAAATGTTCCAAAGTTGATTGCGATGATGAATGTACAACCCTTCTGAATATGGAACTGTATGGTATGCTAATTAGATCTCAATCAAGCTACTAAAAGGACACAACTTGCGAAGCCTGGCAGCCGGCGTTGTTGGGAGGGTTTCACTGGTCGCACACCCGGTGGACAGCAGCGCCGGCTCGCCACATCACAGAGGTCCTGGTCAAAGTACTTTTTAAAGGGCCTCGCCCCTAAAAGACCTATAATCCATGTTGGCAGTTGTGTTCCCCCCTCCCCCCCACAAAAAAAACCCCCACCTTGGGTTCTTATGAATGATGATTAATTCATTCTGCTGACCCAGAATGAGGCCAGTGGGTCTCAACCTTCCTCATGCTGCAACCCTTTCAGACAGTTCCTCGTGTGATGGTGACCTCAAAACCATAAAATTATTTTTGTTGCTACTTCATAACTGTCGTTTAGCTACTGTTATGAATCAGGGGACCTCTGTGAAAGGGTCATTGGACCCCCAAAGGGGTCGGGAGCCACAGGTAAAGGGTTACATGTGGGGCTGCTAACTGTGAAGTCAGCAGTTCAAACCCCCCAGCTGCTCCCTGGGAAAAAGACAGTCCCATAGGGAGTCTAGGTCTTGGAACCCACGGGGGCAGTTTTACTTTGTCCTAAAGGATTGCAATGATCTGGCACCGACCAAAATAATGAGGCTTTTTTTATTTTTAGTTTTTTTTTTTCTCCCTCGAGATTCCTGGGGTGCTGGTGAGTAGTCCTTTCAACACAGTAATGTTCCCTGTGTTACTAATGTACCTCTGACTGCTTCTGACATTAAAAGATCTCATCCATGCTCTCCAGGAGCAAGGATGGCCCTCCTACTCCCACCAGGGGGCAGTGATGCCCACAAAACAAAAACAAACAAAACAAAAAAAGATCTCGCCTTCAACACTGCATTGAATCTGACATTTTCCCTAAGAGAACTCATTCAGACAAGGGCTATGACAGGTGCTGCTGGCCCCCGCAGCCCCTGAGCTGGCCCCCACTCACCGTGACCAAGTACACAGAGTAGAGTTGGACACTGATGGGTTGGTGGGGCTGGGGCCTTCAAGGAGGCAGCTCAGGCCTGTCCAAGATTGTGAGACTCTGACTCATAGCGACCCATAGGACACAGGAGAACTGTGTCGCAGGGCTTCCTAGTGTCGGGCTGCTAATCACAGGTCAGCAGTTTGAAAGCAGGAGCCCATCTGTGGGGGAAGGACGGGGGACACTGACCCATGGTGAGAGGTCTTCCCTATCCTAAAGGGTTTCTCTGGGTCAGAATAGGCTTCTTGGTTATTGTTGTTGTTAATCTTTACAAGAATACAGAGCAGGGATCCAGGCCTCTTTTCCCCCAGTGCAGCTGGGGAGAGGCAACTACTAGCAGCCAGGCATGTCGCCACCGCGCTAGGATCCTGTCTGTATGCGCTCTCACTCCCATCAAGTGGATTTCCACCCCTCTTTCTGCCGTAGGGCAGCTGGGGGTTTCAAACTGCAGACGTTGCAGGTCTCAGCTTTACTCATAGCCACGACACCATCAGGGCTCCTAGGCTCTACAGACTCTATTCCTTAAATATCTCCTATGTGGTGGATGCTTTATCAATGCTATGTAATTAACCTCTCTCAGCCATCCTAGAGGGTAGGTATTTCATCTCCACTTCTACAGATAGAGACATGAAGATAGGGACACAGGGACAAAACATCATCCACCCGTAGCAGACCTATAATCTGAATGCAGGCACTCCCACCAACCCCTTCTTATTTCCAAGCCTCTAGTCTCTTCATTAATTCAATCTCTAGGAGACTAAGTCCGAAGTAAGCCTTATAGTAAGAAAACAGGTCATTAGGGTGAATATATTTCATTTTCATGGTTCCACTGCTAAAAGGTTATCTTTTCCCTGCTTAAAAAAAAAAAGACACCAGATGATATCAAAGTTGATACTAAATAATGCCAAACAACACTGGGGAAAACACAAACAGGAAACCCCACTACATTCACAGAGACATTTCTACATGCTGGTCATCAATTAGGAGTTTACATGTCTTAACTCACTGCTCCTTCGAGCAATCCTTTGGGGGCAGGGGCCAGTTTACAAATGTGGGAACAGGTTTGGAATGGTTAAGGAATTTGACCAAGAAAGTGGAAGACCTGTGATTTAGAATCTGATTGCTTTCTTAATCTCTGCACAATAATTACATTACTATCCATCCATCCAATGAATTGAAATTGATTCCATGACAGGAGTTTTCTTGTCTGTCTATCTGTCCTTCCCCTCTTCCATCCACCATCTCTTCTTTTTGTATCTATCTACTCAAACATTCATGAGGGCCTTTGTCCTCTGTTAGGTGTTTGGCTGCTTCTCAGGAAAAAAAGTAAGGCAATCTGCGTCTGAAAAGATCTACTGGCCATCCTGAGACCTCTATGGCGGATCTGCCCTGTACAGCGTCACTCTGAGTCGGCACTGACTCGACGGCCGTGAGTTTAGTCATGGTTTTATAAGGCTGTTGTGAGCCAGAACCTACAAACCAACAAGCAACCCCAAGATCTCTCCTAGTGCAGCAGTTAAACGTCTACTGCTAACTTAAAGGTCCTTGGTTCAAATCCACACAAAAATTTCCTGCTCCACACAGAAAAGATGTGGCAGTCTGCTTCAGCAAAGATTATATAGCCTTGGAATAGATCCGTGTGTGACAGTCCTCCAGAGCTGTCCTATACAATTGTCAGAAGTCAAAATCCACCCGACAGCAGCAGGTTGAGTTTAAGGAAACACCAGAGACAGCCTGATGGGAAGAGCTTGTAACTGAGGATCAGAGAGTCTTCCAGTTGTGTGACTTTGAACACATTCTCTGTGAGTCTGCTGGTCTGAAAAATGGGAAAACTTCCACTTTTGTCAACAGATTGAAAGGGATAACACATGCAGATTTGGCAAGTGGCACCCATGCAGCAATGCGATCCTTAACTTGGCCTCCGAATTCTGAGGAAAAGTTGAATTGATAGCTATTTGGGTTTTTTTGGGGGGGGCATCACTGCCCTCTGGTGGTGGGAGTAGGAGGCCCAGCCTTTGCTCCTGTGGAGCCGCTGCTGAAATTGAACCTCCATTCCCAGTGGGCCGCAGTTCCGCGCACAACCACTAGGCCACCGGGGCTCAGCCCGAGAGCGATTTTTAAGTAACATTTTTTATCTTTGTGGCTGTTGCTGTTTGGTGCTGTGGAGTCAATTTTGGGAGATGCTACAACAGAAGGGAACACTGTCTCGTGCTTCACCATGCCCACACTGCCTTCATAGGAAACAAGAAAGACTATGACTTTCCAGTATCTTCTTAAAGAATAACTATTAGTTGGGAAAATAGAAGAGAACCATCTATACTGGTTTATCTAACAGGAAAACACATTTCAGACACAGCTTGTTGTATTTCCATAAAGTCATTATGCATCTATTGTGTCTTTATATAAAAACCAAGAACCAAGAAGACAACCCAAGTTTCTAAGAAACATATTTATATCAAATGTTCTCAGCACTTAAGCATATGAGTAAATTCTCTCTATTGTTTTATAAAGATATGCTTAGCAAATCAACAATTTAATTGTTCGATTGTTGTAAGACTTGTACAATCATCTCCACAGTCAATAGCAGAGTCTTTTTTTCTTGTATTCTTTGTGGTTAGCTCCCCATGGCCTCTCCTGCCATGGCTGTAGGCAATAGTTACTGTCCTTCCAGATCCACCTGCTCTGGGCTTCAAAGACAGGAAATCATGAAGTACAAACAGGAAGCAAAGAAACCCTCAAGAATGATGACTAGATAAAACAGTAAAATCTCATTCAAAACAAAAGCATAAAATATTCAAAACTGAAACAGCTTTAAAATCAGTCAAAAGGAAGGTCAAATGATAAGGTACTGCATTTTAACCTAATTATCTTTGCCATAATTGGCTTTCTTTCTGACAGCAAGGTAATTCTTGCCCTGCTGTATTTTCTGTAAGGAGACCATGGTATTCTGGGTGGGCTGAAAGATGCTGTCTCAACATCCTGGAGTAGAACTGGCAAACACTTGAGTCCACACCAGGACCGGCCCATTTCCTAGTGGTCAATGGAAAAGAAATTCCTTCCTGAATGGACACAGCTATGGTACCACCACAGATGCGCACAAAACTCCCCGGGCTGCCAGGGAGCGGAGGCTGGTCAATGAGGTGGGCCTTACTCGGTGCAGGGTGGCCGAGGGCACTACACAAAGAGTACAGGAAGATTGCCACTCCTGTAGGGACTAATGATTTATGAGAGCCCCCAGTTGAATAAATTAGATGTCGTTGCCATTTCACAAATTTCACGTTTTATAACAATATCGGAGAGAATATCAATACTAGGCCACACCTGCAAGGGCTTATTATAAATAAGACATGTTTCAGCGTGTCTCTGTAGTCAGTGGAGGGCGACAGACAGTGGTCAGGGCCCACCATCATGGTCCTGTCCTAACCTAGCTTGGGCACCTTCAGGAAAAGAACAAAGGTCTAATCAAAACAGTGGCCTCTACGGGGTCTGCTGGGCCAGTGATAGTCAAGGCAGAGCCATTAGCTTTGATGGCTTTTTGTGACAGTTTTCTGGGCCCTCTCCAAGGACAAATGGGATAGATTTTCTCAAGAGACAAAGTCCAATCAGGAAGGTTTATTGGGAAGAAGTTTAAAAAAAAACCCACTGAAAATGACATTGTTGAGGAAAATTCCAGGACAGCTTTGCACCACTGAGGAGTGGGTGTCCGAACGATGTGCCTGCTCCCTCTCCAGAAGTCGCAGGGGTTGTCCTAGGCATGCTCTGGAGAAAGCCTTATTCCATTATTCCATCTACCCTGCAGCCCTGGTATGGTTCTTCAGACTCCTATTTGTTCCCCAAACTCAAAGAACACCAAGAAGGAAGATGATTCAGGTTCCTTAAAGATGCCCTAACCATTGTTTTTATGTTTTGTAAGTCAACGCAGGTTGATTTTTTTCTCCGGGAAGGGCTGGAGAGATGGGAACACAATCTTCAGAAGTATATGGACCTACATGGAGGATATGTCAGGAAGCAATAGCGTCCCATTTTGCTATCCATGCTTAATCGAGGTGTCCATGATTTTATACTTTCTGACTTACCCTGGTGTTGTTGATAGACATGTCATTTTGGAACTGAAAGTAAGGGCTAACTTTATATTAGCTTTAGCACCTCCCCACCCCAGGTCCCTTCCCGCATTCTGTTTCAGAGAGGCACTCGCCCATGTTCCCAGTCAGCTTAAAACCACGATCTGGGAGCACTGACCATGTGCTTCGACGGCCACTGATTGCAAAGTGTCTACCACTCCTGATGATGCATCCAGTGACCCCCAACTATTCACTGCTCTCACGTCACTTCCGGCTCACCCCATCCCTACAGGACACAGTAGAACTGCCCGTTGGTTTCTGCAGGTTTCTGACACCGTAGCTCCTTGCAGACATAGAACGACGCCTCTTTCTCCTGAGGAGCAGCTGGTGGTTTTGAACTGCTCGTCTTGCAGTTGGCAGCCTAATGAGCAACCACTAGACCAGGGCTCCGACTAGTCCCTCAGGACAGAAATGGGACTCACTGCGCTATCTCCTGCCTACCCAAGAGTCTGGCAGCCCAGAGAGCCCGCCTGGCTCGGGCACCCACCTGCGCTCTCGTGCGTGCACTTGGACCAGAGGATGAAATCACGCTCTTGGTGCCCCAGCGTCAGAGTGATTCCACTAGAGCAGCAGACGGGGGTCAGGGCAAGCAGCCTGGCTGCAGACACGGAGTAGCAGTCTCTCTCCTTCACAGCCCACCTCTGACTCAGCATCATGTGGTTGCAGGGGACCAGGTACCTGGAACAGAAAGAGCCTGCATCAGTCTTTGCAACCCTCATTTCCTGTCAGGGCCTTCCTGAAGCATGATCTGGTCCCTTCTTTACCCAGCCCAGCTAGACATCAGTCTTCACCCCCTGACTGAAAGTTTGCCAAAGGCTTCTTTCTTGGGACAGAACCACCCTTCATCAGAGCATTTAAGGAACTGTAGAAATTACCCTCTGCAAATAGCTCTGTCTACCTTTAAATGACCCTTGGTTCCTCTGGAAACCAGAGGCCTTCACACCCCTAGGCCACTGTATCTTAATCTCCCACCACCCTATGTTCACAACCTTCTATGCCAGGGCTTCAGAAATGTCATGGGAAAATGCCATTCCCTTCCAATTCTATCTGCTCACAAACTTTGTCAAGTCCCCTAGTATTAAAGCTGCACCCCCAAGTTCATCTCGATTGCAGGAAGATGGCAACAACCTCA
Source organism: Nesogale talazaci (assembly GCA_004026705.1). Lineage (NCBI taxonomy): Eukaryota > Metazoa > Chordata > Mammalia > Afrosoricida > Tenrecidae > Nesogale > Nesogale talazaci. The sequence goes on from PVJH01003339.1 coordinate 78,556, forward strand.
ATGCCCACCATCAAGAGAATGGCTAAGGACACTCTGGACATTCCACGCATCATGGAATACTCTGCATTGTTAAAAATGATGATGACACCGTCATGCATTGCATGGCATGAATGGAACAGTCTGCTGAGTGGGGTGGGTTAGAAAAGGTTAAAGGAGCACTGGCAGTGTAGTGGCTATGTGTTGGACTGTGGACCCAAGGGTCAGCAATTTGAAACTGCTAGTCAGAGGAACTTGAGGATGTCTACTCCCTGCAGACCCACAGGGGCTGTTCTGCCTGACCTATCGGGTCACTATGAGTATGGGTCCAAATCAATTCAAGGACAGTGAGAATTATGCAGGAGCTGGGGGTATCCAAATAAAGACTTTCATCCCCAAAGGAGCAGACTTTGGTCAAACAGTGGGCTAGAGTGTTGATGGGTGTGAACTCAGTCAAAGAGGAAGATAACAGGCCATGAGAGAAGAGAAATCAGGGAGCAGGTGAAGGGTAAACTATTAGGGGGATCATTATCAGCTTAAACTATTGTATACAAAATTAGATATAAAATATAAACTCCTATCTATGTTATAATAAAACAACACTCGATATATATACATATATATATGGAAAAAATAGTATCATGACCTTGAATCAGAATGTTGTCGGCATTTGCCTCAAGAGAGTGCGCTCCTGGAACACGGCCCACACCCACAGCACTATTGTTTGCTCACCAGGAACTTTGGCTCCCAGTGGACATGGAGAGGCCATGGCTGCAGCAAGAGCCTAAAACCACTTCTCAGACTCGGCCCAGGTGCACAGGAAGAAGCAGAGATGTAGTGGCCGAGGGCGCACCAGTGGGCAGTGGACCCCAGACCACACAGAAAGCTTCCTGCTGGAGGTTGGTGTCATTAAGAGGCTGCAGCCAAGAACAGTGAGCAATTGTTGCCGATATACCCAGAGCATGTGGGTGGGCTGTGCGGGAGAATCAGGTGGTCTCAGAAAGAATGGGAAAGAAATGGGATGCAAAACTTGAATGATTTGACTAAGCCAGACAAACCAGCACAAAAGAGAATAGAGAACCCCCTGAGTTGACTGCATAAATAATAGAACTGAGTCTCCACCCCAGATCACCTTGGAGTGGAACAGCCAAGGGACACACCAAGACAATGACCTAGAGCAAGACTGGTGCCCCTCTTCAAAGCCAAGAGGTCAACAGTGCGAAGATGCGAAGATCAGGGGGCATGGAGAACTGTGGTAGTCTACGTAACTAGAGAAACAAATTCATAAACATGCATGTGTATCTAAGGGAGAGGTTTATATACAAGAGGAGTGGACTCAAGAAAGCATCCCAGCCCAGTCCAGACCAAGCCCACATGTCTGATATTAGTCCATATGTCCGATATCAGTCTATAAAGTCTTCTTCAGATTAATGAGGCACATGCATTGATGTCAAATGCAAGATAATCACAGGTCAGTGAGTAAGAAAGTCTGAGGATTCAGTGGCATTGGAAGCATCTCAACACTGGCAGGGGCCTCTCTGTGACTTCTCAAGCATCTCAGCACTGGCAGGAGTCTCCATGTGGCTTTTCTGACTTCAGAGGTCTGGTTTCATCAGGGTAGGCCCATGTGATTTCTCCTCCAGGATGCCTCACAGGGAATCAGCCTTGTGTCTTATCAGTAGCGCATCCCTAAGGGACTGAGTAGTGAGACTTTCACCTCTAAGGGGGAAATACAGCTGGATTTCCCAGAATTCTCAGGAGAAAATGATGCCCACACAGAGATCTCATTGGCTATCTCCAGATTGACAGGCTAGACTCTACCTCTTTTAATCCTCAAACTGACACCAGATTAGGTGACTGCCCCAGAGACCCAGAGTCCTGGATGGGAACAAATGGCGCTGTGACAGAGAGGATGCTGACAGCTTGTGATCAATGGCACCCAGTGTCACTGAACATGATGCGTGGAGATTGTTGAATGGGAACATTCTACAGATTTTCTATGAAAACTTGCACCAAAAGCTCAATCAAACCTCATTCAAAAAAAAAGAAAAGATGCTATGACGATGGATCCAGTAAAATAGATAAAATGTGCTCTCAGAGCTTAGCTTGGGGCCTGTCTCGCACACTGCCTGCTGAGTCAAGTGAGGAAGCCTGCGTGCATGCTAATGACCAACCCACCCAGCAAGAGCATGAGTCAGGCTGAAAGGTTTCATTCTCTCCATGGGACTTTGCACTGACAGCTTTAAAAACACTTCCCGGGTAGGAAACAACTACCTTGCCATTTAACCTTTAGTTCTTAAAAAAAAAAAAAAAAAAAATCGAACCCTTGCTCAAGTACTCTGGCTATCTAGGGTAGTTAAGTTTTTATTTGTCTGTCAAGTCGACTCCAGCTCCAGGTAGGCTCCTGTGTGCTGAGCAGGACTGCGCTCCGAGGAGTTTTCAAATGCCAACTGCCAAGCCTTTTCTTTCACCCACGGTGCCTGTGGTGGATTCAAATCACCAACCTTTTGATTAGTAGTCGAGCACTGACCAGCTTGCTCCCCCCAGGGGAGAAGCAGAAAGCCAACCAACCAAGAAAACAAGCCCACAGCCATCATGCCAATTCCAACATCTATCAGTCTAGACAGGTCAAAGCAGAACTGCCGTGCAAAGAGGGCCTTGAAGACTTCCAGGCATCGCATCGTTTGACCAGCCTGATGCCTAACCTAGAGCACCACCAGGTCTCCTTAGGGGCACTTACTGCCCCTGTGACCCAGGCATAGACACACACTTTGAGCCTGAACTGTTCCCACTGCGATCCAGACATACTGCCAGATGGTTGATGTGAGAGCATTCTCTTAGTTTAGTTTCAAGACCGTCAAAGGCTATGAGGACAAAAAGGACAGACAGAGGGTGGTCTGGAAATAGAGCAGGTCTGTTCTGATTCTTGGACTAGCTTCAGGGACTCGAATCTGAGCCTGATTAAACCAGAGATGGATGTTGAGGGCAGAAAATGAAGGAGATCTTCTCATGAGGCTCTCTGCAAGAAAGAGGTTTCGCCATCATAAGTGAAGCAGGGCCAAGAGGAGGGTGGAACCATGTTCCTGTGATGATTAGTACCAGACAGACAGGGGTCAGGGCGGAGTGGAGCTCAACCCACCCACTGCATTGCAGCTGCATGACAGAGCCTCCTTGGCCTTATAAGCCTTTTGTGGGAGACAGGGAGGGCCAGCAGTCAAATCCTTTGGCCTTTGGCCTTCTGCTGGAGCTGGGCCTGCCACCGGGACTCTCCATCTCCTGCTGTGTCGTGTGCTGAACCCAGGAGCCGGCAGCCAACTACCAACCGCGGCCTCATTCCACTGACTTTGGACCTCTGCCCCCCAAATACTATGCTGAATGAAGCCAGTCATTCACAAAAGGCCAAATGCTGTATGATCCCTCTTGGATGAAATGTCTAAGAAAGAAGGCAAGTCTCTAGAGATCACAGTTTATCCATGGTTACCAGGAGTGGGGGTGGGGCACAAGGAGAGGGAGACTCGGGGACATTGAGCTTCTGTCTCATGATGGAGAGATCAGGGAACAAATGAGGATGACAGCCGAGCATAGGGAGAACACACTGAATGTCCCTGAACCGCAGATGTGCCGAAATGCCAAAAATGTTCCTACAGATATTTGCCGTGTTTTTGTTTTTAATCAGGAGAGATGAAAACAAAACAGAATGATAAAGGGGCAGGAGGCTGTGCACCGACACGACGCAGGTCTGATCCACAGGCACCCCAGCCCCGACCTGCTTCTCAGGAGGCTCTGGGGGCCAGCAGGGAGAGGTGGGGTCAGCGTAGAGGGTGGAGCAGAGAGAAGGAGGAGGAAGCTGTGGGATATGCTGGTGGGGGGGTGAAATGTCCTAATATGGCTCTTCTATCTATGTCTCTGTCACTCCCACCAAATGGTTGGGAGGCATCATGCAAACAGGGTGTAGAAAACACTAACAGAGGGGCTTGGTCGGTGTTAGCGGTCATTCTTCTAATTATAAGGATAAGCCATTTCAGGAGCAAGAACAGAGAGAAATCCCAGGACCATCCGAAGAAAGGTCAGCCATGAAACACATTTGAGATCCTCTGAAGTGGCAAAGGCAGAGAGCAGGGGCACCTGCACAGAGAGCAGGGGCCTGAGCAAAGGAGCCAGTCGGAGACCAGAGGTCAGAGCAGGGATCTATGAGAGAGCAGACGAGCAGCACCAAGACAACAGGACTGTGAGGCAGGACAGCAGGCTGGGTTCCTGGCACACAGAGGGGGAGGCCAGGGGCCGCTGAGGACCGGCGAGAGACTCGACCATGCCTGAGCAGAAGTGTTGCTGTGGACAGTGCTGTATCCTTGCTGTTTACTGATGCTGACTTGTGATAATCAACTTCCCTAGTAGTCCCCTTAATCATGAGTATTCCCTATGAGTTCCACGTGGCCGATAAAACAGCTTCGTGAACCTAGCAGAAAGGTAGAGTGCTGTGGTGGAAGCAGTTGTCTCTGAGCAGGGAAAAGACAGAGGATGGAGGCCTGTCACTAACCTCTGCCTGGTGGCCATCGGCCTAGGGCTGCATGGAGATGGAGTCTTCTTCTCTCTGTGTAGCCAGAGATGTCAGACACAGCCCTCAGGCTGTTTTCACAATGCTGCTGTGGCAACTTGGCTCACAGATACACTACCACTCCCCCTCCTTGGACGCTGACCCTGCGTGTCCTGGCTGACCCAGGGCGGGGCAATTGGGCTTCCAGGAGACAGCGGGAGTGAGCTCCAGAGACCTGCCTGGCGTTGTTGACATGATGCTTCTGTACTCACAGGCTGGTGAGGACCAGGGACATTCATGGTACGTAGTAGTCACTGTGTCCTGATTTGGTTGTTTATTATTTAATATAATGGATTCCATGCCCCCCTCACCTGTTGCTCTCTTTATTTATTTAATCATTTTACTGGGGACTCATACAACTTTTTTTTCCGATGATTTTTATTGGGGGCTCTTACAATTCTTATAAAATTCAATACATCATTTGTATTAAGCATATTTGTACACATGTTGCCATATTCATTTCCAAATATTTTCTACTTGAGTCCTTAGTATAAGCCCCTCTTTCCCCCTCCTGTCATACAACTTTTATCAATGCTTTTTATACAGTGCAAGAGCCTCATGAGTGTTTCCAGCTCCAGTCAAGCATATTTCATTCTTCAAGTTGATAAACATAGATTTCTACTCCTTGTTTGAGGCATATGTAAAAGGGGTGGGAGGTGGGGGAGAACACTGGCTCCAACCCAATAAAATAGTTTATCAACTATCACCTGTGAGTAACTTGAATTTTTCTTTCTTTTTTCTTAAGTAAGTCATTTCACTGGGGGCTCATACAACTCTTATCACAATCTATCCATCCCGCCATTGTGGCAACCACATTTGTACATTTGTTGCCATCATCATTTTCAAAACGTTTTCTTTCTCCTTGAATTCTTGGTACCAGCTCCTCATTTTTTCCTTCCCTCCCCCACTCTCCCTCCCTCTCTCATGAACTCTTGATAATTTAATCATTATTTTTTCATGTCTTACACTGACCAATATCTCCCTTGATCCCCTTTTTTTTGTTGTCCGTCCAACTGGGCGGGGCCTATAGGCAGATCGTTGTGATTGGTTCCCCCGTTCTCCCACCACCTTACACTCACCCTCCTGGTATAACTACTCTCAATAGGGGTCCTGAGGGGGTTATCTGGCCTATATTCCCCATGTTCCCAGCTCTTATCTGTGTCTGTGGACATCCTCTGGTCTAACCAGATTTACGAGGTAGAATTGGGGTCATAATAGTGGGGGGAGGGAAGCATTGAAGAACTGGAGGAAAACTGTCTCATTGGAGCTATACAACACCCTGGCTGGCCTGTCTCCTCCTCATGACCCTTCTGTAAGGGGATGTCCAATTACCTACTGACGGACTTTTGGTCTCCACTCCGCACTGCCTCCCATCCCCAATTCACCACGACATGGTTTTTGTTCTGGGTCTTTGATGCCTGATACCTGATTCCATTGACACCTTATGATCACACAAGCTGGTGTGCTTCCTCCATGTGGGTTTTGTTGTTTCTCAGCTAGATGGTGCCTTGTTTATCTTCAAGCCTTTAAGACCTCAGGCACAGTATCTTTTTTGATGGTGGTTGTTATTTTTTGTTTTTGGGGGTTTTTTTTGGCTTTTTTTGGGGGGGCATCACTGCCCTCTGATGGTGGGAGTAGGAGACCCAGGCTTTGCTTCTGTGGAGTCGCTACTGGAATTGAACCTCCATCCCAGTGGGCCGCAGTCCCGAACACAACCACTACGCCACAGGGGCTCAGCCCGACACTATATCTTTTGATAGCCAGGCACTGTCCGCTTTCTTCACCACATTTTCTTATGCACACATTTGTCTTTAGTGATTGTGTTGAGAGGGTGAGTGCTCAGAATGCTGGATTATTAGAACAAAGTATTCTTGGCATTGAAGAAGTACTTAAGTAGAGGCCCAAAGTCCATCTGCTTCCTTAATACTCAACCTATAGGTATGTAGATCTATTTCCCCATCATCATATATAAATGTATTTATATATGTACATGCATTCACACCTCTATAAATGCCTTTTGCCTCCTAGTTCTTTCCTCTATTTCCTTTTCCTTTCCCTTGTCCCACTTTCATTTGGAATTCAGTAATTCCCCTTGGAAATTTTTCTTAAAAAGTTATTGGAATTATCAACTGTGCAAATATGTGCTTACAGTGGAAACTAAAGTTTCCTTCTGGGGAAAATCAAATGAAGGAAAATTCGCTGTGGGTTGAGGAGAGTGGTACAGCGTTGGGGGTGGAGGCCAATGTAAAGGACGAATGCACAGTGTTCAGAGTGGTGGTCTTGCCACGCCCTTCTGGGAAGATCGTCTGGAGAGAGGTATGGGAAACCTCGAGTGGACCCTCCCATTTCCCACACCGACCGACAGGGATTGGGAATGGAGGGAAGGCCACGAGCTCCCATTCACCAAGGGTCAAAACACAGTGGTGTCACTATCCAACCATTCAGCAAGTGGGTATTTGCCATCAAACCGCTTTTCATGTGCACGACAGTTCCTTTGCTTTTACACTTTCAAAAGCTCAAAAACCACACCAAACTCACCGCCCTTGAACCAATGGCAACTTACAGCCACTCCATAGGACAGGGCGGAAGCGCCACTGTCAGCTTCTAAAAACGGCATCCATTTATGGGGATAAAAAAAGCTTGTCTTTCTTCCGCAGAGCAGCTGGGGTTTGAACTGCTGATTTTGCAGTTAGCAGCCAACACAGAACCACTGCACCACAAGGGCTCTCATGCCTATACCCAGAGAGCAATGGAAATCACCCAACGTGTCCCATAGGAGGAGCCTGGCCTCGCTCACCCATGCTCCTACATTCCCAAACAACACAACCACACTCGATGACACTGGTTGGGTCCTGGCTCCCCAGGGCACAGTAGAAGTGCCTCTGAGTTTCTATGGCTGTAACTCTTGACAGGTGTAAACTGCCTCATCTTCCTCCTGCAGAGCACCTGATAGGTTTGAACTTCCAACCTTGGAGTTAGCAGCTCCATTCGTAGCCCACCATGCTACCAGAGTTCCTTTCCGGGGAGCGAGCAGATTATCCTCCCCGTGCCCACTCTTTCTCAAACACAGTGCAACCTGGGTCTCTGTTCTGTTTCCCTGACTATCGCTCATTAAAATCAAGCACCATCACTTCTCAAACTGTTAACAAAGCATACACGGAGCCTCCTGCCACACGACAGCAAAAACAAACACAGCCGTGAGATTCTAAAATAACCCTCAGCAACAGGCCAACGGGCAGAAATCCATAAAGCGAGGCTGGTGAGTTTCAAAAGGAGAGAGCTTGTTTCTCAGAGGAGTTCTGGCCATATTTATCTTACTCGTTGCGCCCTAGGCAGGCAGGCCTTTTCCTGGCACTGATACAAATGCCCACAGTGCCTGCTTGATGCAATGTTCACACGCACTTTCCCACGCAACTTCTCTTTCAGTGAGGCAGCCGCCCTCTGAGCACAATGTGACTAGGCAGAACTGCCCGGCGGGGTTCTCTTAAAAGACCACCACATGCTTCTTCCTTGGAGCTGCTGGGTGGGTGTGACCCTCTGGACGTTAGGTTCACAAACAAACCTTCAATGGAGGTAGAGCCCATCCCTGAACCAGAATAAAACCCTACACTTGACAATGAACCGCCAATGGACTTCTGGAAAAAGATTTAGCCCCAAGATTAGCAATTCCTGTTTGTCTAGACTGGGAAGTGCAGGGAGCCCAGGAGTCATCTGTTCCTGCACTGCTTGTCAGCCCTTTCTGCCTGCCTTTGGCCTGTCATATGTCACCTCTGAGGAGGTGGACAGTGTCACCCGGGTTTTTGGTACACTAAGATAACACTAACACTAAGTTTGGGTTTCGGAACCAAAAACACTTCCGGTCTTTGGGAAGAACTTCATTCAACTTCATTTTTCTGGGAGTTTGCCAAGCAAAAGAAGCACCCCAGGAGTGGTTCCTTATTTTGTAACGTCAGTATGTGAGAATGTTTGAGTTGCAATGAAAGATCACAAGTAATCACTTATCTATGATGTAACAAATGGATTCATGACAGAATTGATATCCAGGTCACACATAGGGTGAGGATCAATTCCAAGGCCCTGTGATGGGTGTTTGGTCTCCTTGCCTTGCAGATTTTAGTTTACCCTGCACATTCAAATGACTACAGGAGCAACAATAAGGTTAGGGGATAAGTCCAAGTTACTTTCCTATGTCCATTACAAAGAAACACAGCAACAATGGATGATTAGCAGAAAAAGGATTTGCCATTGCTCTTGCCCTTGATAGGTGCCCTGGTGGTGTCACGGCTACGAGTTGGGCTACAAACCACAAGGTCAGCAGTTTGAAACCACCTGCCACTTCAAGGGAGACAGATGAAGCTTTCTCCTTCCATGACAGTCTGGAAACCTCACAGGGGCAGCTCGACTCTGTCCTGTGGGGTCGCTAGGGGTTGACACAGGTTTGGGGAGGTTTTTAGGAGCCATCATTATAGACCCTTTGTCGCCGGCGGAGTGAGTTGACCCACGTGAGGAGCAGAACTGCCCAGTGTGGTTCTCTTAGAAGATCTCCAGGATCCTCTTCCTGGGAGCTGGTGTCTGGGTTTGAACTTTGGGCTTTTAGGTTCGCAAACAAGCCTTCAACGGAGGTAGAGCCAATCCCTAAACCAGAATAAAACCAAACAGTGGCTGCCAATCAGTTCTGACTCAGGGTGACCTGGTCAGAATTCTGTCACACGGCCAGAATCACACCATGCTCCACGGGGGTCTTCAATGGCTAACTGTCTGCAAATGGATAGCCAGGCCTTTCTGCTGAAGTACTTCTGAGTGAAATTAGGCAGAGAATGAGATGAGGTCAAATTCAAATCAGCAGCTCAGAGGAATACCGCCAGGAACCAGAGGTTTTCATGTGTCTGCTTTTCAGAAATTCTCTCACTCATGGGCCTCACCAACTCCCTTGGGCAGTGCGGTAGGGTTGGAAATACAGGAGATATTTCATAAAGGCCAAGTTGTATTTTTATTAATTTTATTCTCACTAAAGAAACTTGGGCTCAGAGATCCCAGAATAGATGGTTACGCCTGTCTTCTGATCTCAGGGCAAGTATTTTCCCCAACGATTCCACTTAACATTGTAATGCCATGGCCTTCAGCAATTTTCCTGGGAGATGGCTAGCCTTTATCTATACTGGAAAGGAGCCCTAGGGGAATTGTGGGTTAAGTGTCGGGCTGCTACCTCAAGGTTGATGGTTTAAAACCACCAGCTGCTCCAAGGGAGAGAGATGAGGCTGTATTCTCCCATAAAGATGTATAGCTATGAATCTCTACGGAACTGTTTCTCTCAGTCCGATAGGGTCACCGTGAATCAGAATAGACCCAGTGGCAGTGAGGGGGTCTCTCTGCTGCAGGGACCAGTCCAGAGTTGGCCAGGTAATATGTGCTTCACCTGATTTCCTTATCTTCACCAGGTAGAAGTCTGAGTCTCTGTTGTCTCCAGAACACAGGGACCCCTTCCATGGGCAGACAACAGGTGACTGCTGTTCACCTGGTGAGAGGCCCCTGAGCAGCCAGCAAGCTAAAGCTCTGGGTGACAGCTGCCCTGATGCCACAAAGTGGAAATGTATTGCTCCATCACTGAGAGCAGACTTTGCGGACAGGGGAACACACTGCTTTTGAGGCCAGGTAAGCCTTTGAATGCATTCATGCGGTGGCTGTCTGGTTGGAGCCACCGAAAAGGCTTTAACAAGCCGTCTCTGAATTCCGTCAGGCTTCACTGATGCAGGCTGTCATATCAGGAGAGGCGCCGGGGAGCTCGCATAAGCCTTTTAGAACATATAACTCACGCTCTGCACCCAGACCGACTACGGAGCTCCTTGGTGATCAGGTTTGTTCACTGCTAATGCCTTAATGGGAGTTCCTGATGGCCTGATCTAAATCCTGAAAAAATCCTAAAATCTCTTCTTCCATTTAGAAAATGATTCGGTGACACTCCCATAAAACAATCATTCTGTCAGGTCCTCCTCTCCAGGTGGATGTCTTTTCCTGGCTTTCTTTGGTCGATTGAAAAGCAAGAAAGCAGTTGCCACAGAGCATAACTGTGCTTGCAGGGCTTCCCGTGGTGGAGTTCTCCAGAGCAGGCGGCCAGGGGGTCCTCAGTGGAGCCCATCAGAGGCTGCCCTTCCTTCCACGGTGGCACCTGCCACAGCCCACTGGAGGGTCTCTGAGACGCCAGACAGCGGGGCAGCATCCCAGGAAGAGTTGTTGGTCCTGCGTTTCCCATCAGGTGGCGGCGAATTCCCTGTTCTGACCAGTTCTGTGGGGAGTTGGAACCCACCTGGTGACCCCAAAGGACAACAACTGGCCCCAATGCTATGGGTTACATCGTGCCCTGCTCAGGCATGTTGCAAATCCCAAGCCCTCTCTGTACCCACGGCACCTGGCGGCAGGACCTGAAAGACTAGCTGTGAGATCACTGCTCCTCACCCACCAGCCTCTGCCAGGAGAACGTTGTCCCACAGAACTTTGAAGAGCCATGTGAAGCTGACACAGGATTCCAATGACTCGGAATGTACTCATTGGCGGAGGCCTTTGGGGTACACCTGGGGATGGAATTTCATTAGAGAATAACGTGTCTGGTTAGGCTAACACACCTGGAAGTGCAGGGTGTGCCTGAGGCACAGAAATACACACAGCACTCAGCATGCCTGGGGGTGGGTTGTTGTCCTGCGACTTTGCGACTTGAAGACGGAGGGAAAAGTAAAAGGAGGCCAGGACTTGGCCCACCAATGGGCTCCGCACTGTGAGAAACGAATTCTGTGTGAAAGCCATCCTTTGTTACAGAAGCACTAGGCCACCAAGGCACCAGAGGATGGCCCATTGCAGTGCCTAAGGACTCAGGTCCTCACTGCGCTCTCCCTAGAGCTAATGCCATGCTCCAGGGACATGCTCATCCCTTCTCCCAGGAATACCTTCTCCTTGGCAAGCTCTCTTCAAATGATGCCAAAGCCCCACTGCAGATGAGTAGAAGATGCCAGGCTGCATGAAGACCCAGGATAATCACTCTTGGTTTTTCCCACCCTCATTCCTGAGGACAAACAAGGTGAAGGGCCAGGGAACCCACCCTGGAAGAGCCTGGTGGGGGCTACCCCAGGCCCTGACTATGCCTGCACTCACAGGCCATCTCTCCTGCTCTTGTTTTTTTTAATTCCACACCAAGAGCAGGGTGGGAGGAGTTCCAGCCTTGGCCCACTCTCTCTCTAACTCATCTCAGTCCTAGCCCTCCTGTCTGCCATGCAGCTTCAGGGGCTCAGTAGGGCTGGTGGTGGGCGGGCCATGAGACTGGTCAACTCTTAAGGGTCAGGATTTGAGTTTCAAAGGAAGTGGGAAACGAATGCATTACAGTCTAGCCCAGGTTCCCAGAAGTCTGATCTAGACTGGTCTTTGGGACCAAATCCTTTGTTAATCATGAAACATCAAGCACCTTCAGGACAGCTGTGGCGTTCCTGAGCGCCCAACACATATGAACACATCTGTGTCATCTTAAGTGCGCACCTTGGGCTCCCACTGAGGGCGATGGGTTGTGTGCCAGCTGTTAGCAACCCCACAGGGCAAGGCAGGACGATTCTGCTGGGTTTCCCAGCAGACCCCCACACCCTCCTCCCAGAAGGCATTTGCTGGTTCAAAACAGGGACTTTGGGTTTGCAGCTGAGAGCTTAACCACTGTGCCATCAGAGTTCTCATAGGACCCACCTGTTCTACTTTGTCTTTTTATCTACTCCACACCTTCTTTCAGAACTGTACAAAGAAGGCGCTCAATAAATATTAACTGCCATTACCTAACACACAGGTCAGACAGAGCTCACAGTAGGAAGCAAAGAAATTCTAGGTCAACAGTATTGCATATTTAGAAAAGTCACTTTCAATAGCACAGGTCTCCTAGCAGTGCACTCTACTTGGGATAAGATATACTTGCAGGAACCAGAAGAGCTTTCACACACTCCTGAACACCCCCCAATGCTTCACCTGCTGTTCCCGGGGCCATGTTTGTCATATACTACAGATGGCCTCCTAAAACTTTCATTAGTAAAGCTAAAATTAAACTTGGGAAACAATGTGAAAAATTAAATTCATGCTCTTTATGATTTCCATGGAGGTATGTTCCCCCTTCCGAACTCATAGATTGTAATACTCACTCTAGTCAAGTTGATTCTGACTCATAGCGAGCCTATGTTACCACGTTACCAAAGGGAAATGAAGTAGCAGCAGAGGTGTGTGTGCGTGTGTATGTGTGTGTGCGTGTGTGTGTGCCAACTCACCGTAGAACTAGCTGCAACATCACATCTTCGCAATGTAAGCCGATGAGCGTTCTGAACAATGCCAGGGACACCACGCAAAGCTGGGAAGCAATAAACACACATTCTATTTCAAACACTGGGTGCGAGCTTGGCCTCCTATGGATGCTAAGTATCTATCAGCATTACAACATAAAACGCCCTTGTTTCTGAACAATTTTGATAAAAAGCATGGTGCTGCAGAGAGATTATGTATTCAGGCTCTTAGTAGCCCTATAGGATTTGATTAGAAAGTCGAAGCCTGCATTTATGCTATTATGCAGAATTATACTTCCACCAAACTGTTATTCTCTTGTGTCTAACTTCTAAAGTTGTAATATATGCCCTCCACCTCCCTAAAATAAAAGTGGGTGAGAGGAGTGCACAGAGAGGAAGGGGTCTTGGCAAGACGAGAGTAAGAGAAATGAGAAAAAACAGAGAGGAAGAAAAGGATCACCTGTTTATATCGCACATTTTCCTACATTATTTTCCAATATGACATTGACTATTTATGAGGCGGCAGAGCTAGAAAAACACTGCATAGACCCTGCCACTTCTCCCTTTAGGAGTTCTCTGTCCCACGTCTCCTGTCTACTTATTTCTATCTCCCATAATGCTGAGGGTGTGGCGATATATCATCTTTACAAATTCATTGAAAAACAAGAGTTCTTCCTGGTTTTCAAAAAGCTATGAATGACGGTGGAAGCCCAAAATGCATTTGCAGGGTCCACACATAGATTAAACCTGGGGTGAGTCCACTCCGATCATAGGCCAGGGAAGTGAAAACCCTTGCTATCATGCAGAGTGTATTGGAAAGCAGATTAGTGCAACTGCAGTTACGTTAAAATTTAATATCTCCAGTCTTTCCACATGGCTTTGCTTGGAATGTCTTTTTTTGCCTCCTCTACAGGCTAACTACTACTTATTGTTAAAGATGTCACATAAGTCAGCATCTTTTTTCTCTTTCTCTCAGTCCTCTTAACCAGTGCCTCCTTTCCTTATTTCCAGCTGGGTGTCCTCCCTATATTCTGCCCCACTGAGCACTGCAAAAGTCAGGGTCAAGGATGCTCAGCACAGAGAGGAAGAGGGAGAGAGAGAGAGAGAGAGAGAGAGAGAGAGAGAGATTGATTACCGAGTCTAGTTCTTTATTAATTCAACAGACAAGTAACTTTATCGCATGTATGATTTGCAAATGTTTTTTCCCAGTGGGTTGCCTTTTTGATCTCTTGCTGGAATCTTTTGCAGCACAAAAGTGTTTACTTTTGATGATACCCCATTCAGCTATTATTCATTTTTTTACTCATACCTGTGGTGTTCTATCTAAGAAATCAGTGCTTAATCTAAGGCCACATTTTTTTTTTTGCCTTCAGGTTTTCTTCTAAGTGATTTATAGTCTTGGCTGTTATATTTAGAGTTAAATATTCATTTGAGATCATTTTTTGTCTGTGGAAAGAGGTAGAGAGAGCTAACTTCATCTTCGGCACCATTTTTTGAAAGTCTATTTTGTCCCACATTGAGTGGTTCTGGCACCCATGCTGAAAATCCATTCACCATAGATGTCTGGCTTTGTGTCCAGATTCTAGATTTCAGTCCACTTATCCAGATGTCTCCCGTCCTGCCACTGCCACCCTGCCTTGATTATTATAGCTTTGGTCTTTCTTTCTCTCTCTCTCTCTCTCTCCCCCTCTATCTCTTTCTTCTTCTTCTTCTTTTTGTTGCTTTGTACGTTTTAAAACAAGAAGCCCAAGTCCTCCAACCTTATCGCTTTCCCAGAGTGGTTTGCTCTTTAGGTCTCCTACCTGCCAGCATGAAGAGGCAAACCAGCTTGTCCAATTTTGACAGAGAAGCCGGATGGGGTTTTGATAGAGCCTGCATTGAATCTATAGGTCCATTTGTGGAAGGGCTGTCATTTTAATAATCTTAAGGCTTCTGATTCATAAACATGAAATGTCTCAGCAGTGTTGGCTGTCAGACTCTTACTATTTTATTTCAACAGTGTTGGATGTCAGAATCTTACTACTTCAAATTTTTACTAATCTGGTTGCAGTGAGATACAAAAAGATTCTTCCTATGTGGCTCTGTCTTCCTTCCCCTACTTTTTTGCGTTATTGTCACATACATTACAGCTAAATCTCTTACAGACTCAAGAATGCAGTGTTATAATTACTATTCCTTTACTTTTTTTATGTGATTTAAATTTTTTTTGATGGTGAAATACACATAAAATTTCAAGTATGAGCTGAGCCCAGGTGGCACAGTGGTTGTGTGCAGGACTGTGGCCCACAGGGTTGACAGTTCAAATCCAGCAGTAGCTCTCCAGGAGCAAGGCTGGGCTTTCTACACCCACCAGGGCAGTGATACGGGGGGAAAAAATTCAAGTGTGCAGTTCAGTGGCAGTGAGTACATTTACAAAGTAGTGTAATTATCACCACTATCTGTTTCCATAATGTGCTATCGCCTTGAAGAATCTACTAAGCAATAATTCCCCACAACTCTCCCTACTGTCCTGTGCCGGTATTGTCTAACCTATTTGCTGTCCCTCAAAATGTGCCTGTTTTAGATGCTTCATATCAGTGGGGTCAGACGACACTTGTCCTTTTTGTATCTGGCTTATTTCACACACCATGAGTTTTTCAAGGTTCATCCATGTTAGATATGAACTCCATTTTGTTTTGTGGATGGGTGAAATTCCAATGTATATATTTATTACATTTTGTCTATCCATTCATTGGTGGATGGCAGTTCAACTGAGCCCGTCTTTGGGGAGCGCGGTGCAAAGTCAAAGAGAATTTGCAAAGTTAATAAGTGCTCCAAACTAGAGGGGGTGAAGCTCCGTTTCCACAGTCAATGCCAACTCCCTGTGAACCCATGTGTTGCAGACGAGAACTGTTCCATTGGGTATCGTTGCATGTAATCATGATGGAAGCAGAGCACCAGGCCTTGCTGCCATGAGGCTTGTGGGTGGGCTCACACTGCCAATTCCCGGGTTAATCATAGAGCACAAACCATTTGTGCCCCCCACAAGAGCTAAAGAATGACTGCTTCAATTTGCAACCAACCAGGTCACTGTTGTTAATACATCCTAACACCTATGGAAAGTTGAATGGGCAAAGGTGTGTGTAAATATATTTCTAACAGTTACTTAAAAAAATGGTCATTGCTCAGGCTGCTTACAGACAACCAAGCACCTCGTGGGATCTAGTTCCTTGGTTCGGAGGGTTAGGGTCATAATTTCATGGGACATCTCAAAAGTGTTTTGTACTTCCTTTCTCTCTCTTGTTTTATAGTGTGTGCAGTTTAAATAGCTGCAAGTGGCAGTCAGCTGAGATACAATTATTGGTCTCCCTTCACCTGGAGCGAGTGAGGACTCGGGAAAGGCAGGAGTGGGAGGCAGCCATGAAATGCTTGGCTAACTGCCTCCATGGACAACTGCCCCATTGTCCAGAGACCAGGACTGGATGGTGTCTGACTCCCAAACTGAACAATTTGATCAATGATTTCTATGGCAGAATAGTGATCAAAAAGGGAGGGGGCGGAATAAAGAACAGAATTTGAAAATCTTATGAAGCCAATACCTTCTGGAGTCTTGGAAGCTGGATTTACCCCTGAAACTATTGTCTGGAGATTGTCTTTAAACATAGGCCCCGAAATACCCTCTGAGATCACCATAAAACCAAACAGCAGTTTAGCTCACCCCCCTTGTAGGGTGTCTGCCTTGGGAACTTGCTCTGTGAAAATCTATCCCCAGGCTATCAGATTGACAACAGCAACTCAAAGGGCTAGATAGGAACCTCCGGGGACCATGACCTTATGCTAACAGGGCAGGGAATAGAAAAGGAGAGTGACAGTGATCATCCTCCATTCAAATAATGTATTTATGTATAAATATAAAAAGTAATATGTAAAACTATGTGTAACTATAAAAAGTGATGGTCATATACTCAAGCAATATAATCAATGTCACTGAATGTGCATGTAGATGCTGTGGGATGGATGGGTTTCTTACTGTGCACAATCCCAGCACCAATGGTGAAATGTATAGTCACGTGTAGAGGGGAAAATGGTCTGTAATACCCAGGCTTCAGGCATTCTAGTGCCTTGGCTTTTCTTGCCTGAAGTCCATGTTTCTCTGTATCGTGACTCCTCGGAAGTGCTCTGTGCTAGTTTTCACAGCTGTACTGTGCACTCACTGCCATAGCGTCTGTCCTTGCTCACCAAGATCCTACAGAACGGGGTAGAATGGCCCAGTGGGCTTCTGAGACTGCAGCTCTTGGACAGGCGTAGAAAGCCTCATTTCTCTCCCTTGGAGGGGCTGGTGACTTCCAGTACCGACCTTGCAGTTAGCAGCTCAAGGTGCAACCACTAGGCCACCAGGGTTCCTGGTTTTCCTGCAAGCAAGTGCCAATCCAGACGAATGGAAGGCAAAGTCCTATGAAGGTCGGTAAATGCCACCTCCCAGCTGGAGGGACTTGGGGAGCCACATGCATGATAGAGTTCATCTTTTTCCACACCAAAAGGAAGGTCATGGCCACTCTCAAAAGACTCAAGGGAAGAAGAGAGCGAAAACATGCATAATTTCCTTCACCCGGATACTCCTGGCATCTGCTCAGCTCGCCTTACCCGAAATGGAGTGTTGATTCGACTTGTGAGCGTGTCCAATATGTGGACGTTCTCGTGCTGGTGCAAAAGAATGAAGCGCAGGAAGATCTCCAGGAGTGCTGGCTCTGAGACGCTACGCAGGAAAAGATCCAGATACGCAGTGGTGGTCATGACCTCCTCCACTGTCACCTGTGGCCAAAGAGGGGACAGAACGAGCACAGGTGAGCATACCAGTGAGTCTGTAGTCCAGGCCCCCAGAGGCTCCCAGCCCCACCAGGGATGAACTAGCAAGCCAGAGATCCCTTGGAAGGCCGGTGCTCACTCTCCCTCGACAGCACCACCCGCAGTGCCCACCCTCCACCCCAGTCACCAGGAAGCTGAGCATCCTGAAGGAAGTCATATGCTTCACCTACTCTATCCGTTCATGTCAATCATGGAATGCTATCCAGACGCCATGAAGGTATGCGTGCAATTTTAAAAGGTAGGCAGGAACAAGAGGAGCTCATGGAAAGTATTTACATGGTTCACAAAGGATTAACTATTGGGAAGTTCAGTATAACGTGTTCATTTTGAGTGATTCAGGAAACGCGCACTGGGACAGGTCAAATACAAGGAGCTGGAAACACCATGATGCATTTGCTACCCATCGGTGAGACGGCCTCTATCAGTGATCCAGCAGACAGAATCGCACTCCGCCCGAGGGTGTGGCAGACCGCACATGCTGCAGACGCCAGGCGGGTCATCGGAGAGTGTCCAGTCAAATGACTACCGTGGGAGAATGCACAGACAGCGGGACTATAAAGTGCCATGAAATTTACTAGGAGTCCCTGGGTGGTGACAACGACCCGAGGCCTCGCTGAAATGTTGGCGGCTTGAACAACTGGGGGTGTCCCAGAAGATGGGCGGAGAGGTCACGGCCTGACAAAGCCTGGAGAGTCCCGGTGCACACAGGGCGGGCACCGGGTCAACCCTGCGGCTGGCGAGCAGCAGCGGCGCGAGCCCGCTGCCGCCACAGGAAGGTGTCCTGATTGCTTTCCACCCCAGTGGATCTCTTCCCCCGGGGTCGGTTTCCTCCTGCAGGCAGCTGCCAGTCAGCCACGGGCTCTCAGCTGCTCTCCTGTCAGAGACCAGGGCCAGCAGGAGGCTGTTATGCTGTGTCTTGTCTCGTGGAGGGTCGCTATGGTCCCGCTAGGCTCACAGGCACCGCCCCACTCCCAGCAAGTCAACCCAGCAAGCACATCCCCAGGAATGTGAGCGCCAACGCCGCCACCCCCACTCCCCCCCACACCCCCACCCCATCCCCCACCACGCGAGCCTGGTGCCTGGAGATGTGGCATGCCAAGCACTGCCTGGTGCTGTTATCTAGCTGCAGGGTTTAGGCTCCTGTCCTCTCCCCCTTACAAGTCATTCTCTGCTTTCAAAAGCCACACACGGGCCTTAGAAGCGCCACCTCCAAACTTGCCAGGACCATGCCAGCAGGCCTGGGGTGGCCGTGCCATTGCACATATGCTTGGTGATACCCACGTTGACTGCTGGGAAACTCATGTCTTGCTTCTAAGTGGTATTAGAAGAGTCCAGGTGGGAAGGATAGTATCATCAGTTGGGTATGATTTCTTTATTCTAAAGAAGGCATGCCAGTTCAGGACTTTGAACCCACTCCCTGTGTGGCCAGACCCAGCTCCAGGATGCAGCCCTCTCCTGCTGTTTGCCCTTTCCTGCTGTTTGCCAGACCCGGGGGTGTCAGCGCTCAAATCCCTGCCCGTGGCTCCTCTGGAGCCCAAAGAGACAGAGCTCCCTGCGCTCCCCAGAGCAGAGAAAAGCAGGTCACCATCAACTACTTGGCACGGACTCCCTCGAGGAGAGAACTTCTCGGAGCGGTCCCTGCTTTGGGAACACACTGTTCCTGTCCTTGTATCTCTATGCTTGCTAGACCCATGCGCAGGGCTCCCACCTGCTCCCCTGGGACACGTGGTGTTTCTATCTTTATGACTCCAGTGCAGTGAGCGGACATGCTCCCCCAACCCAAAGATGTATGTTTGCTGGAGAAAATTGAACACAATTTTCCATTGTTCCCTGTCCTCTCTGTTTTAAAGGCCCCAAAGAATGGGGGTTTTAAAACATTACGATGCAATAAAGTCCTGAAAACAACAGATACCACCAAATATAGCTAGGGGGAGCAATTATAATAGCCCCAAGCATGCAGCTCCCTCAGTTCACTCCATTCCATTACCGCAATCTTGAGGCCCTTTCTGCCGTAGCAGTGAGCTGGCTGCAAACTTCAAGGTCAGCAGTTCAAAGACACCAGTAGTTCCAAAGGAGATAAAAGAGGCTTTCTACTCCCATAGAGAGATTTGCCTCGGAAACCCACAGGGACTGTCTCATCCTGTCCTATAAGGTCTCTATGAGTCAAAATTGACTCGATGGGAGTGAGTTTGGGTTATTAGTTTGTTTGCTTATACTTGGTTATCCAAAAGGGGGTAGGGCAAGTCTAACTCTCTATCATGATCACCCAGGAGGGAAAAAAAAAAATCGTACTGATTCTAAACAGGTGTCGCTTCTGTAAAACAACTTTTCAAATTCCTTTTCAAGTACTGCTAACCCAGTGTGTCAGGTAGAATTCTGGTAGCTGCCCTTACAGATGTAGCAACAGCTGCCTCCCATCCCCGCTCTCCCCACCCCCACGCCCTGCTCCACGCACATGACACCTAACCTTAATCATCTCAGAAGCATGGAGATAAACTCTCCAAAATCCAAGTCCAGGCTTTGGGGGCTGACATAAATGGATGAATGGAGGACATTAAGTATTCCTTGTTTATTACTCTTAGCTGGATAAATTAAACAATTCTGCTTCCTTTTAGAAATCAAAGCTGTCGTTTATAAAGCTAAGAGGATTTTAAGAAAGCACTTGGAGGGCAGCATTTATATAACGTGCTATAAATATTTTAAAAACGCAGTTCCAATAGGCATCAGGTTGCAGACTCTTTATAAATTGAGGCCACACTCACCTTAGACTAATACCCAAACCAGGACCAGCTGGTTCTTCCCACCCCCTTTTCCTTCTGCTTCTGCATCATCACAGCCTCTGACAGCCGTGCTTCTCAGACCATCTTTTCCTGCCCCATGGTCTGACTTCTCAGGAACTCCCTCTGACCCCTTCAAACAGGCAGCCTCCAGGCCACGAATGAAAACAGCACCGAAGTCTGACCACCTGAATCCAGACGATAAACCACTGGAGAAAATAGAATATAAAACTGAGGCATCACTTAATAGCCTAGAGAAGTATTAGCAACATCAAAAAGTAGCTCCCTGCTAGTGGTCAATCATAAAAATCAATCAGCTGTTCATTTTAGTAGAGTCTCTTGTGTTTCAGACAATATTTACATTCTTTGGTCTCTAAAGGTACTGCAGGTAGCTACAAATTCCCATGGATACACGAGTACAAGTAGTGAATGAGGCTCTTCCTTACTGTCATATCACATGCAATAAAGTTTAAGAACTAAAATTCATCAATGCCATTTCAATCATTTCGTGTGTGTGTGTGTGTGTGTGTGTGTGTGTGTGAGAGAGAGAGAGAGAGAGAGAGAGAGAGAGAGAGAGAGAGACAATGAGTAAAGAAAATCGAAAGATAACTAACTGGTGTCTTTGCATTATGGTGTCAGTGAAGGCTGTGGAATTGTCAGATGAACAGACCATTCTGTCTTGGGAGAACATCCAGAACACTGCTGAAAAGCAAGGATGGCAAGACAAGGTATCAGGAGAGAAAAGTCCTTGGAAGAGAATTGTGTTTGATAAAAGCAGAAGCTCAGCAAGAAAACGAACAAACACGGAAGACTCTCAACAACATGGGTTGGCACAGTGGCTACAACAATGGGTTCAACCACAACAACAATTGGGGGGGGGGGAGATTCGCCTGTGTTTTGATCTATTGTATATAGGGATGCTAGGAGTCAAGGCCAACGCCCCAACAGCACCTAACAGCCATCACATCACCTATCCATGTTATGTATGAAAGGTGGATTCCCACAATGACTGCAGTAGCCTAAGACAAATTTAGCTCCCATAAGGCAATAATTACCCTTACAAGATAAGTCACAGCCTCAGCCATCAAGAATATGGCTCCTAAGCGGGCGTATGTGTTACTTCTCCAAAGGGAATCCTGATTCAGACAAGTGATTTCCCTCCTCTAGTCCTTCTCAAGTGTCCTTCACACATCTCCTTCCATTGATGCTTTTCACTCAGGGAGAGTGCTGTTTGTTAGGCATTGGAGTGCAAACTGCAAGGTTGGTGGTTCATACCCCCCCCCCCAGGTCCCCTCAGGGAGAAAGAGGCTGCTGTTCCCCTAAAGATGCGCCATCTCAGAAACCCTAAGTGGGGTCACTGTGAGTCAGAATCCACCTGATGGCAGTGGGTTTAATGGAGAGAGAAATCAATTTGTTGGTTCACTAATAATTTGGACCAGATTTAAATAGAAAATACCAGACTATTACTGCATAAAGTCAGAGTAAGTGCTATTTTGAAACACTTTTGCATATATTTTGTTCAAATTAAGAATAGATTGCCTTGATATATGTTCAACGAAGTTATATCTTTATACATAAACGGGCAAGGAGCCCTGAGCTGCCATCTGTGAGGTCAGCACAATCAAAGCCACCACTTGTTCCAAGGAAGCAAAACGAGGCTCTTTATTCCCACAAAAAGTCAAGCTCTCAGAAACCCACAAGGGCAATTGTGCTCTGTCCCATAGGGTTGCTACTGGGTAGATCTGGCTTAATGGCAGTGAGTCTGGTTTACACATAAATGTAGAAAAGGGATTTCTTTGACCAAGGTCAAAGTATTAAAAACATGACATCAGTACTGATATAAACAAACCAATTTACAATCTTTTCTGTCACCCTTTGTCCTTTTTAAAAAATCATTTTACTGGAGGCTTTTGCAGTTCTTATCACAATCCATCCATCCATCCATTGTGTCAAGCACATTTGTAGATATGCTGCCATCACCATTTTCAAGACATTCCCTTCCTACTTGAGTCCATGGTATCAGCTCATGTCCCTCTCCCCAACTTCATGAACCCTTGATAATTTATGAATTTTTTTCATGTCTTACATTGACTACTGTCTCCCTCTGCCCACTTTTCTGTTGTCCATCCCACTGGAAGGGGGTTATATGTAGATCAGTGTGATCAGTTCCCCCTCTATCCTCCCACCTTCCCCTTCCCCTCCTTGTATCATACTCTCATTATTGATCCTGAGGGACTTATCTGTTCTGGATTCCGTGTGATGAGAGTTCTTATCTGTACCAGTGTTCATGCTCTGGTCTAGCCAGATTTGTAAGGTCAAATTGGGGTTAATGATAGTGGGGTGGGGTGGGGGAGGGACAGAGATAGCATTAAAGAACTAGAGGGAAAATGTATGTTTCATCATTGGCTCGTCTCCTCCCCGCAACCCGGAATATTCAGTTGCCTACCGGTGGGCTTTGGGTCCCTACTCTGCACTCCCCCTCATTCACAATGATATGACTTTTTTGATCTTTGATGCCTGATCCCATCGACACATCATGATCACACAGGCTGGTGTGTTTCTTCCATGTGGACTTTGTTGCTTCTCAGCTAGACGGCCACTTGTTTATCTTCAAGCCTTTAAGACCCAATATGCTATATCTTTTGATAGCCAGGAACCATCAGCTTTCTTCACCACATTTGCGTATGCATCCAGTTTTCTTCAGCAATCGTGCCAGGAAGGTCAGCATAATGGAATTCTGCCACCCCATCACCCTGTTCTCTGTTCTCTAGCATTGGCTGGACTAGAAGAAGCTGATAACAGTTCTTGGAACAGGATGTCAACTGAATTCATTGTCAACCTACTCTTTTATCTTAGCCTATGGTATATTGGCTACGAACTGGACTGCGAACCACAAGGTCAGCCATTCAAAATCACCAGCTACTGCAGAGAAGAAAGATGAAACTTTTGACTCCAGAGAAGTGTTAACAGTTTCAGAAACCCACAAGGCAGCCTACCCTGTCCTAAAGGATCGCTCTGCGCTGGAATCACATAGATGGCAGTGAGTTTTTGATGTTTTTGTTTTCATTTGGATGAGCTCCAAAAGTACATATTAATTTTTTACATGAAAATTTCCAACTTATCAGGCATGGACAAAGAACAGCATTTTTTTTTCTAAAAGGGGGTGGGTGGAAAGGGGGAGATGAGTGCATGTGTCCCATTCCACATCTGTAAGTCACGCTCTATAAAAAAGAAAGGCTAGAACCTAGCCCAGCCAGCCATCATGCCCACAATTGTAGCAGCACATTAACTTAATACATAGTGTAGGGGTGAAATTGAGCATATAGACATTCTAACCTTTCTGTAATCAGCTCTAGTCCAGCAATTCCATTTGCATCTAAATTAGTGCCAAAGTCCTCTCTGTAGTGGCAGGTTTATATGTGTCTTGAAAAACACATTTTCCTACCTGCTAATTTGTGTGTGCGTGTATGCGCCTGTGTTCCAGTCACTCTGCAACAGACGGGCGGATCCTACCTTCTGTCACTCAGGTAGGTGGCAGACAGGGGTATCAGATGACCACTGCACCCTCTCTGAATTCAAAATCACAACCTTTGATGTTGTAGAGAGTGATTTAAATACTGGGTCAGCTGGGTGGTCTGCAAGCCTTTGACCCCAGAGGTTCAACTGCAGACTTAGACAAAGGGCAGTTTCAGAAGCATAGTGGGAAGAGGGTGGCGGGACTCTCACACAAGTGATGGGGGCGCAAGGGCTTTTACAGGGAACACAGGCAGAGTCCGCCCTGCCCCTGTCAGAGAGAAGCAGCCTGTGCACAGGACAGCATCTGGGTGCGCACTTCCCAGCCACTGTAGTCTGTCAAAAGACACAAGCGCAAAGAAGAATATTCAGGAACAGATAGAAAGCAGACACCTGGCTCTCTGTGAAGAGCCTGCCTGTTATAGCCAAACGTTCAGGACAAAAAGTGTTCAATTATTCAAGGTCTGAGAACAGTGCATGAGTCAGCCTACCATCCTCCCCAACACCCTCAAACCTCCCTTTTGGTCCTCAGCTTCTAGGCCACGGACCACCCCTCACTGCCCCATCAGGTACAGCCAGGGGAGATAACTGGAGGTGACAGTCAAAGTCAGTAAGTCTGGCTATTTGTTCCTAAAGTATTTAAGGCAGGAGGAAATTTAAATAATGGCTAGAATTAGGGCTGTGGCAACATATTTTGTGGGAAAGATCTTACGAATAAAAACAAGTTTCTGTCCTTCTTTTCCAAATTTCCTTTACTACATCTGTAGCAACTTTTATAAATAAGTGTAGCAAGTTTGCCCCTTCTGAGGGGACAGTGAAAGAGTGGACAAATCACTTTCCAGGGTCTTGCAGGTTATAAAAGGAGCCCCGAAAGCCCCAGCTTTCCACAGGTTGAAATCACCACCCCTCCATGGAAAGTAAATGGACTCTGTATTCTGATAAAGAGTTACAGGCTCAGAAACTCCCAGCGAAGTCCTACCAGTCTTACCAGGTCGCTACAATCCGGATCAATGCCCTGGCAACGAGTTTGGAGTCTGGATTCTAGGTCCTAAGTGGAGAACATCTCTCCATCTACCCAACAGGAGGCAGGCTGGTGGGGGGTGGGGGGCATGGCCGCCATGAACACCTAAGGCACACTGTGGACGGCGGTGGCACGTGTGCATGGGCACTGCCCTCCCGCTGGCCCACGCTCTCCGTAGGTGAATGAACCTGGGTTTGGAGCTAGTTTGATCCCCTCGGACCCTCTGATGAGACCTTCCATTCCCAGCCCAGAGACACTGCATCAGAACCTACATGTGGCAATGGAAGCTTTCCACAGGGGACTGGACTGGACTGTACCAGTCGAAAGCTCTAGAAACAGACCTCATGATTACTAAATCCATCTCCCAGTGGGAGCCCTGGTGGCAGACTGGGTTATGTGATGAGCTGATACCAGGAAGATCAGCATCTAAAATCGGTGCCTCAAGAAAAAGAGGCGCCTTTCCACTCCCCAAAAGTGTGTTAGTCTCAGAAACCCACAGAGAAAGTTCTTGTCTGTCCTCTAGAGTCACGATGGCTTGGAGTCAGCTCGATGGCAGAGAGTTGAGAGGTTGGTTGCTTGATGTAGATCCTTCTCCCAAGGTTCACCCCTGTGATTTGGGAGTTGGATGACTGCACTATTCGGTTGTTTTCAGGATGCAGGTGAGACTGCCAGGAGCACGAGCAACTGCTTTGGATAAGGAACGGAGTAAGGCCTTTGAGACCATAAAAAATTATGGACAACATTAAGAAGGATGAAAATGGTGCTCATGAAGAACGTGTACATGGGCCAAGACACAGTCTTGAGAACAGCACAAAGGAAGACATCACATGCTTTAAAATCAGAAAAGGGGTGCATCAAGATTGCGCTCTGTCACCCCATCCATCCGATCTGTGTTTCTGAGCAACACTCTGAGAAGGTAGACTAGATGGAGAAGTACTCAGTATCCAGACTGAAGGAGGCTTACAAAGAAGCGTAGATATGCGGTTGACACAACCTGGTTTGCCCAAAGCAAGGAAGAGTTGGAGCACTTGATGGTGGAGCTCAGGGACTGCAACCTTCAGCCTACATTGCAACCCAATGTAAGGAAAACCAAAATTCTCTTATCTGGATCCAGAGACAATCAACGTGACAAAGGAAGAAAAGGTTGTTGACCTTGTCGAATATTTTTTCTTGCTTGGATCCATGGAAGTAGCAGTCAAAAAAACAAAAGAGCTACTTAGCTGAGTGCACCACACCTGTTCCCCAAGACCTCTTTAAGAGGCTGAAGAGCATGGAGACCACTTTGAGGACTGAGCATGGATGTCACATTAAGAACAAAGATGTGCCTGTCCCCAACCAGCACAGTCATATTTGGTCAAGTCCTGTCACCTCAATGAGCTGCCAGAACTGTGTCTTGGTCCCTTGCTCCCAGGTCTCACTTACTGGTCATGCCTAGGTCATGTGACCGTATAACAGCTTCAAGAGAGGCTGGGAAAGGGATCCTGAGGCCTTTTCAGGTTCCATCATGGGAGGCAGGTCCTTCTTCCCCAGAATTCACATTCAAAGCGCACACATCCTGTCCCCTTCCTTCTAAACACCCCAGACAAGAATGACAGCACAGCATCCTGTGAAAACGCAGCTCAGCTGAAAACTCCTAATCCGTGGAATCAGAAATCTTTTGTAATAGTGAAAGGAGAGTCAATCTCCTGTCATTGAAATTGTGCCGCACCTTGCCCTCCTGTAAGAAGTGATAATGAGAAAAAAGAAATAGATACTATTCATCAAATTAAGCTTTCTTCTCCTCTTTTCTAGGCAAAGGCAAGCCCTTTCTCTGTCTTTGTAATGCATTTTTGTTTGTTTTTAGGTACCATAAGTGGGCTCTGACCCATATCGACCCTGTGCCCAACAGAATGAACCACTGCACAGGCCTGTGCCATTCTCACAGTTGTTCCTGTGTCTGTAGCCATTGGTGCAGCCCTGTGTCAATCTATCTCACTGAATGCCTCCCTCTGTTTCCTTGCCCTTCCACTTTACCAAACATGATGTCCTTCTCCGGGGACCAATTTCTCCTGACAATATGTCCAAAGCATGTAAGATGACGTCTTTCCATCCTTGCCTCTAAGGAGCATTCTGGCCTTACTTCTTCTAAGACTGAATGGTTTGCCCTTTGAGCAGCCCATGGTGCTTGAAAGCACCATTCTTCTCCAGCACCATCATTCAAATGTATCAAGTCTTCCTGGGTCTTCCTTACACTATGTCCAACCTTCGCACGCATAGGAGACCATGGAGAAGACCATGGCTTGCATCAGGCACAGCTCCTCAAAGAAGCACCCTAGCTCTAGACACTCGAAAGCGGTCTTATGCAGATTTACCTCATGCAACACATGTTGCAATCTCTTGACTGCTGTTCCCATGAACACTGACTGTGGAGCCAAGCAAGACACAATCTTTGACAATTTCAACCTTTCCTCCTGTTATCATGATGCTACCTATGGGTCCAGCTGTGAGGATGTTGGTCTTTTTCACACTGAGTTGTAACACATACTGAATGCTGCAATCCTTGGCCTTCATCAGAAAGTGTTTCAAGTCCTCCTCACTTTCAGCCAGCCAGGTTGTATCATCTTCTTCCAATCCTGATGCCACATGCTTCTTCGTAGAATCCAGCTTCCCTAAAGATTTGTTCAGCATCCAGATTGAAAAACTATGGTGAGAGGATATAACCCTGATGCACACCTTTCCTGATTTTCAACCATGCAGCATGGCCTTGTTCTGTCCGCACATTTCCCCATCCTTTAATATTGTGAACCTAACAGAAGAGACGACTGTGAGTGGTCTTCAGTGTGAATCCCTTGGGCACCTGGTGCATGGTCAGACAAGGAGGCATCTAGAAATGTGTCAAGATGCAAATCAGCCACCCTATTATGAATAGAAACACTTGCTTTTCATAATCTAGAGTGAGGAGACCTTCATTCTCCAGGTCGTCAGAGACATTTTATAATACTTGTACTGCTGAAAGAATTTTTGTTGGCTAATAAGTAATAAGTAATTTCACTGACAAAGCAGTGCCCAATTCACATCATGCTCTCAAATCACTGCAACCTAAAAAGGTGACCCATGGGAGGGGAGTCTCACTCCCTGCACTTCCTCATCTTAATGAGTGAAGTAGTATTATTGAATTCTATCTTGGAAGAAGTACAGCCAGAGCTCTCCTTAGAGGCAAGAATGACGAGACTGCATCTCATGTACTGGACATGCTGTCAGGAGTTATCAGTCCCCAGAGAAGGGCAGTATGCTTACAATGCAGATGGGCAGTAAAAACAGGAAGACCATCAAGGAGATGGAGGGATACGATGGCAGCAATGACTGGCTCAAGCATCGGAACAATTATGAGCATGGTGCAGGACCGGGCAGTGTTTTGTGCTATTATACATAGGGGCACTATGAGCCAGACCCAACTGGACAGCCCCAAACCACACCAACAATGGATTCAAAAGAGGCCAGCTTTAACCTCAATGATCACCCTACCATCAAGCCAATTATGACTCATACTGACCCGATAGGACAGGGTAGAACTGCCCCTATGTATTTTTGAGGCTGTCGTCAATCTGCTCTGGTCTTTCTCGTGCAGAGCGGCTGGTGGCTTAGGATTGCTGGGCTTGAGGTTAGCAGTCCAATGCCTAACCCAGGGATTGGTAAACTGACTCTTGAGCCATCTGTGGCGCTTTCAATGTGAACACGTGACTCTGCAGTTACATTGAAAACATTTGAAGGTTATTTTTTTCAGATCACGGTGATTTCGTTTATTGGAAAAACCATATTTAAGGCTCTTGAGTAGTTTTAAAGTTATTTAAAAGGAGGAACAGGATTGGCTCTTTGGTCTCAAGAGTTTGCTGACCTCTGGCCTAACCTATTACACCACCATGGCTTCTGTGTAAAGCCAACAGTGGAGGAGAAATGGTTCATGAGCCAGGGTCAACCAGCAACTCCTTTAAAATGAGGACCCCGAGAACAATTACAAGAAGGTGCCATCTGTGCCCCCATCATTTCCAACTCGATCTGTCCATTGGGTTAAATCTATTACTTAGGCATAAAATTGTCCCATTTTCCTAGACATCAAAGTGGTCACAGAGGCTCCTTCTGCTGATAAAATCCAGAGTCTACACCTGGTTTCTTTTCCAGAGAGAGAGAGAGAGAGAGAGAGAGAGAGAGAGAGAGAGAGCAACCCTACAATGGAAGGCCGGAGAAAATACAAATGTCTACCTGAATTAACTCAGCAATTCTAGTGATTCTGGTCTTTTTTCCCTCCATTGTCTCAAGACAGCTCTGGCTGTGGGCAATCACAGAGAAGCAGCTGTAAGGGCTGCTCTCCCCTCAGCAAGAGTGCGAGTCTGTGGAGAAAATGAGCAGTGAGGGAAGAGCAGAGCAGGGGAAACGCAGTCAGTGTTGGGCAAGAGAGAATTATACCAGGAGGGAAAACTAAACAGACTAACCTTCATTTATGGTTTTCCTTAGAACACTTGAAGAAAAATATGCAGGGTGTTTATTGGGGATAAAATGTTAATGTTGTCTTCGAAGAACCCTGGCCAAGCATGCAAGGTGCACACCAAGTGTCCGAACAGAGTCCCTGACCCCTCTCTGCAACTGTTTCCAGGGTGAGTAGCACCTGCTGGCTGCCTCAGATAAGGCAGGGCTTTATGTGGGGTGCTTTTTGTTGAGGGAGATGGAACCCTGCCTATCTTTTCATAATGCTGATGCTTAAGGGTCCAGTCCTCTGCCACAATACTATCTCCCCTGTGCACTTGTTATATTTCTTTTTTTGTTGTATTTCTTTTTAAGAAAAGAAAATTTGATTTTCTATTTCAAATCAGAGGTAATTATGAGTTTAATTGATAGCCCTAATTTTCTCCCCACCAATGGGAGAGAAATGACATGAGCTGAGGGGGAGAGGTCAGAGTGAGGGGCCTGTACATAGCCTGTATCCTGGTTTAGACTTACTCCACGTGCATGCTGGGAGAGGGGAGGCAGCATGAGAGGGCCTACTACAGTTCATTTGCCATTTGCTTGGGCTGGTGTAAAGAGCCTCACCTTTCTCCTGTGGAGGATCTGGTGAGCTCGAACTCTTGAGCTTGTAGTTAGAAGCTGTGATGGGTAGGTTTGTTATGCCAACATGGCCACAGAAGATTGGTGGGTCTGTTGTGACGGCACAGCCAATGAACATGCGGGATGAATTGAAGGGCAGATATAGGAAGGGCTTGGCAAGTCCTGCCCTCTCTAGGTCTTGTTTTCCAGATCTTCGGACCAGAGAGCTGCCTTGTTCGTCCTGTGCCTCGATCTCCAAGCAACACTACCTGTGGGACACCTAATCATGGACTGTGTTGCTGTGAGTTGAGGATCCTTCAAGCCCTACTTCACCCCACTCCTGGTACCACTTGTGTCAGGCAGGGTTCTCTTAGAGAAATAAAATTCAGGGCATTAGTAATTATTTTTATATATTTATATATTGAGAAAGATATATAAGATAAAAAGAGAAAAAGTTAACTATAAAACAATACAGATTGCTCGGTGCAACTCACTTGCATGAGGCAACTAGAAGACTGGCAGTCCTTCAATTCTTGAGGGCCGCTGAATAGTCCTCTGTCAGGCTATCTGGTTACAGGCAGCAAATGGCAGAGCAACAGTCACCAACAGTCAGCCAGAAAACAGAGTCCAACAGTCCATGAAAGGCCTCCAATTTTGAGTGGAGCCTGGAACAAGAAAAGGCTCTGCAACAGGTTCAGGCTGCCGTGCAAGCTGATTTGCCCCTGGGACCATATGATCCAGCTGACCCAATGGTGCTAGAAGTGTCAGTTGTTGATAAAAATGCAGTGTGGAGTCTTTGGCAGACCCCTATTGATGAATCACAGTGTAGACCATTGGGATTTGGGAGTAAAGACCTGCCTTCTTCTGCAGACAACTACTCCCCTTTTGATAAACAACTGTTGGCCTGTTATTGGGCTTTGGTGGAAACGGAATGCCTCACCTTAGGCCACCAAGTCACCATGACGCCTGAACTACCCATCATGAACTGGGTATTGTCTGACCCACAGAGTGATAAAGTTGGACGTGCGCAGCAACACTCCATTATTAAATGGAAGTGGTACATATGAGATCGGGCCAGAGCAGGACCAGAGGGTACAAGTAAACTGCATGAAGAAGTGGCCCAAATGCCCTCAGTCCCCACTCCAGTCACATTACCTTCTCTTTCCAAATCTGTACCTATGGCCTTCTGGGGAGTTTCTTATAATAATTTGACTAAAGAACAGAAAAGTCATGCTTGGTTCACAGATGGCTCTGCACGATATGCAGGTGCCACTTGTAAGTGGACAGCAGCAGCACTACAGCCCCTTTCTGGGATCTCCCTGGTGAAGGAAAATCCTCCCAATGGGCAGAACTCCGAGCAGTGCACCTGGCTGTTCAGTTCGCCTATAAGGAAAAGTGGCCAGATGTGAGACTGTACACTAATTCATGGGCTGTGGCTAATGGCTTGGCTAGATGGTCAGGGACTTGGAAGGAACATGATTGGAGAATTGGTGACAAGGAGGTGTGGGGAAGAGATATGTGGATGGATCTCTCTGAATGGGCCAAAAAAGTAAATGTAATTGTGTCTCATATAAATGCTCATCAAAAGGTTACCGCTGAAGAGGAGGGCTTTAACAATCAAGTAGATAAAATGACATGCGCTGTGGACACTGGCCCTCCTCTTTCCTCTGCCACTCCTGTTATTGCCCAATGGGCACATGAACAAAATGGACATGGTGGCAGGGATGGAGGTTATGCACGGGCACAGCAACATGCACTTCCACTCACCAAGGCTGACTTGGCCACAGTCACTGCTGAGTGCCCTATTTGCCAGCAGCAAAAACTGACGTTAAGTCCAAGGTACGGAACCATTCCTCAGGGAGATCAACCAGCAACTTGGTGGCAAGTTGATTATATAGGACCACTCCCATCCTGGAGGGGGAAGCGCTTTGTTCTGACTGGAATAGACACATATTCTGGATATCGATTTGCCTTCCCTGCACGCAATGCTTCTGCCCAAACCACCATTCGTGGACTTACGGAATGCCTCATCCACCGGCATGGAATGCCACATAGCATTGCTTCAGATCAAGGAACTCACTTTACAGCAAATTCAGTGTGGTATTGGGCCCATGCCCATGGAATCCACTGGTCATATTATGTTCCCCATCATCCTGAAGCAGCTGGCTTGTTGGAACGATGGCTCTTGAAGACACAATTGCGACGCAAACTACGTGGCAACAACTTGTGAGGCTGGGGCAGTGTTCTCCAGGAAGCTGTATACGCTTTAAACCAGCGGCCAATATATGATGCTGTGTCTCCAATAGCCAGGATTCATGGGTCCAGGAACCAAGGGGTGGAAACTGGAGTGGCACCACTCATTATTACTCCTATTGACCCACTTGCAGCATTTTTGCTTCCTGTCCCAGCAACCCTATGTTCTTTGGGACTGGAGGTCCTGGTCCCGAAAGAAGGAACACTCCCACCTGGAAACACAGCACGGATTCCACTGAACTGGCAGCTGAGAATGCCCCCT
>PVJH01003339.1:111251-144558 GCA_004026705.1 Nesogale talazaci
ACAGATCAGGAAGGGTGTCACTGTACTGAGTGGTGTGATTGATCCAGATTATCAAGAAGAAATTGGACTGGTGTTACATAATGGGGGTAAAGAGGAATATATCTGGAATCCAAGAGATCCCATAGGCCGACTCTTAGTGCTACCATGCCCTGTGATAAAAGTTAATGGTAAATTACAGCAACCCCATCATGACAGGACACCTAATGACCTAGACCCCTCAGGAATGAAGGTCTGGGTCACCCCACCAGGCAAAAAACCACAACCAGCAGAAGTGATAGCTGAGGGCAAAGGTAATACAGAATGGATAGTAGAAGAAGGTAGTTCTACCTAACAATTACGACCACGTGATCAATTGCAGAAGCGAGGGTTGTGATTATTCATGTATTTTCTGTTTATTAGCTTATTGAATTTTTTTCTTTGCTCATGTATGACATATCAGCTACAATTGAACTCAGTGTATTCTCATTTATATGTATGATAGATGTTTAATGTTAAGTATAAGTTTGATTTCATTCATGTCTAGAAATTCTATATGGGTTAAAAAATTGTGTACAGGTGCCATGTTGGCAAGGGGTGGATTGTGATGGGTAGGTTTGTTATGCCAACATGGCCACAGAAGATTGGTGGGTCTGTTGTGATGTCATGCCAATGAACATGCGGCATGAATTGAAGGGCAGATATAGGAAGGGCTTGGCAAGTACCCCCCCCCCTCTCTCTTGTTTTCCGGATCTTCGGACCAGAGAGCTGCCTTGTTCATCCTGTTCCCCGATCTCCAAGCAACACTACCCGTGGGACACCTAATCGTGGACTGTGTTGCTGTGAGTTGAGGATCCTTTAAGTCCTACTTCGCCACGCTCCTAGGATATACATCTCTTGAGCTGGGGACTGTTGGACTCTGTTATCTGGCTGACTGTTGGTGACTGTTGGTGACTGTTGGTGACTATTGCTCTGCCGTTTGCTGCCTGTAACCAGATAGCCTGGATTACTCTATAGAGGACTATTCAGCGGCCCTCAAGAATTGAAGGACTGACAGTCTTCTAGTTCCCTCATTCAAGTGAGTTGTTCCGAGCAATCTGTATTGTTTTATAGTTAACTTTTTCTCTTTTTATCTTATATATCTTTCTCAATATATCAATACATAAAAATAATTACTAGTGCCCTGAATTTTATTTCTCTAAGAGAACCCTGCCTGACACAGAAGCCCAACACATGGGCCACTACACCAGTAGGGCTCCTATGAGTCTAGACAGGTAAGAACAATTCTGGATTTAATGATGTACTGTGGATATTGAGATTTGTGTATTCAAAATCCTGGAGCTTTTATCTCCATATTGATAAGACCATGAAAATACAACCCAGCTGCTTAACCTCTATAAGTTTAAAAGTCATAAAATTAGGTGAGAAGGCTTCTTTCTGCTGGGAGAAACAGCAGGACCAGATATGTGTGGGGTCAAATTTTGCTTAATTAAGTCTTCCTCTATGTTACTGGGGACCCTTTGAGCCAAAGCCAGGTCAAGTTTTCCTGCACATTGGAAAAAGGTAGAGTAGCCTCCTGAGCCCACAACTTGTCACGCAGATGGTGTGACTTGAGGAGAAGGTGTCTTCCTGCCAATCAGACAAGGTGCCCTTTCCTGTGGACAGACAGAGCACATGCCAGGGCACACAGCTTCCCTGCGCAGTGTGTGCTCAGGTAGTGAGCAACCTCTGTAGCCCTTTCAATGGCCCTGTCCCGCCTGGGCCTTTCCAGCACTAACCACGTCCCAACCAGAGCAGCAAAGATGCTGCCGCAGATTCTGCAACTGCCTTCACTCACTCTCTGTCTCCTTGGGAATGAAGCCTAGTTTTGTTCATAATTTTTAAAATGTCCCTGCTTCTTCTATACCCATGTGCGACTTGTTACCTATAGCTAAACCTAGTTTAAACTGAGAGTGTATTCTCTGAAAAGAAGTAAGAATTGGTTTGTAAGTTTATTGCAAGACAAACCTCATCCTTGGTACTTACAAAAGTACCTGGTGTATATGGGACGTTCAAAATATATTTGTCAAATGAAAAAAATAAATGATTGTTCTATGCCAAAAGAAGACAATTAATTACTACTGTGGCCCATGCTAAGGCAAAAATGCAATGTGAAGATTAATACTGTAACTGATTTTCAAGTAATCCCCCAACACATTAAAAGGGTGTTTTTTCAAACCTTTTTCAAAACCTCTTTCAAATGTTATCATAGCCTATAATAAGGAACATATATATGATAATGACATATAATCTTTATCATTACTAAGTGGGCTACATTCTGAAATTTCCTATTCTATTTTAAAACCTTGTATCAACACATGTTGTCTGTTACAGCAATGATGGATGAGCTCCTCAGGTTGGAAGATTAAAATACTACTGAAGAAGAACTGCCTCCTCAAAGCAGAATGGGCTTTGATGAGGAGGATGAAGAAAAGCTTTCAGGACCCTCATTTACTAATGGGATGAGAAGACACAGCTAGAATCAGAGAGTGGAACATACAATGTATACACCTAGGGAAATTAGAAATAATCAAAACTGAAATGGACACATTAAGATAAAAAGCTGAGGCACTTTAGTGAGCTAAAATGAAGCTGTTCTGACCATTTTGAATCAGATGATCATAATGCTTGTTATGTCAGGGATGAGAAGAATGGCATTACATTCATTGTCAAAAAGAACATTTTAAAATTCATAATGAAATACAAGGGGGTACCCACCCACCCTACAAAATGGAAAAAACCTCCACTGAGTGAAGCTTTTCAAGTACACATATTTTCTGCTGGACAAGTATCAAATAACTTGTTCTGAGTGAGTGTTCCCAGTGGCATCGCTTAGCAAAGTTCTGTCTGGTCACAGTGAATTTTTTCATAGAAACTGTCTTGGTCTAACTTTGTTTTGTTGTTATGACTGATTTAAGAGAACAGTGTGCAGCTGTGAATTTTTGCTTTCTGTTTGGGAAAAATGCCACAGAAACTGTTATGATGTTAAACACAACTTACAAGGACAGTGCTATGGTGTTTGAGTGATTTTCTCATTTTAAAAAGGTGATATGTTGATTAATAACTCATAGTGCATTGGAGTTTGTTCCAGCAGGTCAGACTGCTAATCAAGCTTTCTATTTAGCAGTTCTGAAAAGATTGCGTAGCAGTGTAGGACAAAAAAAGGTCTGAGTTGTGGCAGGCAGGTGACGGTTTTTGCCACCACGACAATGCACCTACTCACACACCCATGTCAGTATGCCAGTTTGGGGCAAAAGTCAGCATGCCTTCTCTTTCCCCACGTACCTTACTCACCTGAACTCACAGATTTGACAAATGTTATATGGGCTGAAAGAGTCCCTAATAAAATGTTTTTTTTTTAAAAGAAAGATTACAGTGGTCTCTGCCTGATAGTAAGACTGTTAGAGACGCTTGCCAGTGGTTAGAGTGAGTCTATCAGTGCTTCTGCAGATGGATTTGGATTTGGGGCTCCCCCTGTTTTCTGTAGCCTTCTACAAATTGGGTGTTCATAATTTTAGCTCTGATACTTTTCTCTTCGCCATATTCCAATTTTGTCATTGTCATCTTCGGGATCGTACAAGCTAGAACACTTCTTCTATATGGATTTAGTGGACTCCTGTCTTAGATGGCTGTTTGTTTGAATACAAGCCTTTCAGACCTCACATACTAAGGTACTATTCTGACTGCCAGTAGGCACCATCTACTTTCTTCACCACACTTTCCTGTAGCACCCTTATCTTCAGAGATCCTTTCCTGAAGGTAAGTATCAAGTAGGACCACGTTATCAGAACTGTTGTTGAATTGCCAAGACACCTGTTAAATAAATAAAATATCCCCCCCAAAAAAGAAGATGGATGAAATATAGAATCACTATCAAAAAGAAGTGGTCAACATTCAAAAGCTGAGACAACTTGAAATACTATCAGGTGAGGATCACAGACTACTTGGGTATAGTTTCTAGTTCAATGTAAAGAAATCCCTAAAAAGAAAAGAAAATGAAATCCTCACAGTGGAGTTATAAACAACATTATGGTAGAGAAAAGATTGAGGTTGTCAAGACTGTCTTTTTACTTGGATCTACAAGCAATGCTCGTAGAAACAGCAATCGCGAAATCAAATGATGTGTCGCACGAGTCTTCTTTAAAGTGTTGAAGAGCAAATATGCCACTCTGAAGACTAAGGTGTGCTTGACTCAAGCCAAATTATTTTCGGTTACCTCCTATGCATTTTAAAACTGGATTATGAATAAGGAAGACTGGAGAATATTCGATGCACCCCAAATTATGGTATTGGCAAGGAATCGTGAGTATACCATGTAGTGGCAGAAGAACAAACCTCTGCCTTACAAGAAGTACAGCCAGGATTTTCCATAGCGAGGATGGTGAGACTGTGTCTCATATATATTGGACATGTTCTTAGCAGGAAGCAATCCCTTAAAAACAGACATCTTGCATGGTACAGGGGCAATGAAAAAAAGGAAGCCCCTCAAGGAGACAGAGGGCGACAATGACACAATGCAACAATGAACTCCCACCTAACAATTGAGAACGTGGTGCAGCGTCAGGCTCCTTCTGTGATACACAGGGGTATGAGAGTCAGGGTCAACTCAGCAGCAGCGAACCATAACCACACTAGCCAAGGGCACTGTCCTCTCAGCACAACTCAGAGCTGAGCTGTCCCTTCTCCAAGCCTGGCTCTGCCCTGGATGGGTACTGGGGTGGACCTGTGTTTCTCTTTGCTGATGGGGCAATGGTCAGTGTGCTCCTTTGTAAGCTAGGGGTCTCTTGAGGTCTACAGGAAAATAGAAGTGTCACAGGATAATAGAAAAAGTCTACATAGCAATCATTAGATTCTAGTGACTTTGGACAAGTTATGGAAGCTTTTGAAGCCTTAATTGTTGAAGCTATGAAAAGAGCCTGGTCAAAGGGTACTTATAGAGGTATGTACATATGTAAATATATATATATATACATAGTGATGGGGAAATAGATCTATGTACATATATTTATAGGTTTAGTATTAAGGTAGCAGATAGACGTTGGGCCTCCACTCAAGTGCTCTCTTGGTGCAAGAACACTTTGTTCTATTAAACTGGCCTTCCATGATGCTCCCCTTCCTGACACGATCGCTTGAAGACAAAGCGGGTGCATAAGCAAATGTGGTGGAGAAAGCTGGGCTGTCCTTTCTCCAAGCTTGGTTCTCCCCTAGATGGTGATGAATGTGTACTTGGGTGGACTTGTGTTTTGGCCTGCAAAAGGTATAGCAGCTGGAGTCTTAAAGGCTTGAAGATAAACAAGTGGTCATCTAGCTAAGAGAGAACAAAACCCACATGGAAGAAGCACACCAGCCTAGGTGATCATGAAGTGTCGATGGGATCAGGTATCAGGCCTCAAAGAACAAAAAAATCACATCACTGTGAATGGGGGGGTGGTGCAAGGTGGAGTCCAAAAGCCCATCTGTAGGCGACTGGACATCTCCTTATAGAAGGGTCACAGGGAGGAGACAAGCCAGTCAGGGTGCAATATAGCAATGATGAAACATAAAACTTTCCTCTAGTTCTTTAATGCTTCCTCCCCCCCCCCCAATATCATTATCCCAATTCTACCTTACATATCGGGCTAGATCAGAGGATGTGCACTGGTACAGGTAAGAGCTGGAAACACAGGGAGTACAGGACAGATAAACCCCCTCAGGACCAATGATGGGGGCAGTGATACCAGGAAAGGAAGGGGAAGGTGAGGGTAGAAAAGCAGAACCAAGAACAATGATGTACATATAACCCCCTCCCTGGGGGGCAGACAACAGAAAAGTGGGTAAAGGAAGATGTTGGGCAGTATAAGAAATGAGAAAACAATAGTAATTTATAAAGTATAAAGGGTGGGGGCGGGGTTGGGGTGGGGTGGAGAATCAGGAGCTGATATCAAGGGCTCAAGAAGAAAGCAAATGCTTTGAGAATTATGCGGACAACAAATGCACAAATGTGCTTGATACAAGCATATATGTATGGATTGTGATAAGAGTTGTATAAGCCCCCAATAAAATGATCTGAAAAAGAAAAGGAAATGGCCTGGTGCCTCTGACCTGCCAATGATATAACCGACCATCCAAGTTTGCATTTGTCAGCAAGGAGGGTAAACAACAAGATCTGATGAAAGTGCCTTCCTCCTTGGGGAAAACATAAAGTGCAGTATTAAGAGATAATAGAAGAGCACTTTAGAACACTTAGGAAATCCTGTAATGCAAATATAAAACTGCCCCCAAAACCATCTGTGGACAATCTAAAACTAAAGAATGGGAAAGATCATCTATTTCATGTTTTCTTATTCTTCTCAGAAATACTAAGTTCACAGACTCTGAATAATTCTTTTCAAACCATGAGCTTTAGTGTTCTCAACTGTAAAATGATTGGTGTTGAATTAGATGTTCTACTTCTGGACGCTAAAAATAATATGAATCTTTGATTCTGTGTGACATGACACCAAAAGCTAATTTCAACTCTTTGCCGTGGTAATTTTATTATACAGAATAACCAACACATAATTCCATTTTCATGAAGTGTTAAGGTGCTAGCCACTTCCATTTGATTCATATGTTTGACCAACTGCATATTGATTGAGGGCTTTTTTCATGTGCATAATGTACGAGCAGCTGTCCCTTAAGATACGTATTAAACCAGTGAGGTGATAAAATGTACATGTTGAAACAAGTGCTAAACTTAATTATACCAACTCTAGCTCAGGAAGGCTTATTAACAACCCGAAGTATGCAGATAATACAACCTTGCATGCTGAAAGTGAGGAGGACTTAAAGCACTTGCTGGTGAGGAAAAAGGATGGCAGCCTTCAGGATGGATGGGTTATAACTCAATGTAAACAGTATCCAAATCCTCACAACTGGACCAGTTGGCAACATTAAAAAAAAAACCAGAGAAAATATTGACATTGTCAAGGATTTCATGTCCATGGATCCACAACCAATTCTCAAGGAAGCAGCAGGCTAGAGACCAAATGACGCGTTGCATTAGGTAAATCTGTGTCCAAGATTCCTTTAGAGTATTGGACAAGAATGTTGCTTTGAGGACTACGTTTTGTCTGACCCAATGCACGATGGTTTCATTGAACTCACATGCGTGTGAAAGTTGGACATGGTATAAGGAAGATGAGGAACAATGTTGCCTTTGAATTGTGGTACTGGTGAAGAATATTGAAAGTACCATGGCCTGTTAAAAGAATCACCAAATCTGACTTTGAAGAAATATGGCCAGAATGCTCCCTAGGAGGAAATGATAGCAAGACCAGTCCCTGGAGAAGGACATCCTATTTGGTAAAGTAGTAGTAGTTGCTGTGAGATGCTAGTGAGTGGGTTCCAACCCATAGCAACCTTAAACCCAACAGAATGCAACACTGCCTGGCCCAGCACCATTGCCAAAAGTGTTCCTATGCCTGAGCCTATTGCTGAGGTCAGCAATGGATGGATGGTGTCAATCCATCTCCTTGAGGGTTTAATTTTCCACGGCCCCTCTTCTTTAGCAAACATGATATCCTTCTCCAGGGACTTGTCTCTCCTGACAACACTTGTCTCTCCTGTCTCCTAACAAAATACTTAACCATCCTTGCCTCTAAAGATCCCTCTGGCCATACTTCTTCCTAGCCAGATTTGTAAAGTTGGGTGGCATGGTGAAAAAAAGCGAGACCTTCACCAAGATGAACTGACACAGTGGTTGCATTGACCACAAACATGAAAATAAACATGAGGATGGCAGACGACTGAGCAGTGGTTCATTCTTGTGTACATAGGAACAACTGGAAGACCCTTAACAACACCCCCCCACACACACCAGCTTACTGGGAATATAGGGATGAGAAAAATAAGTCTGTTTGAGTACAATGCTTTCACCCCAAGTAGACTTGCATAGGGACTTAATGAATGGAAATGTATTTATCAGGAGGGACCAGTCCCTGAAAAAGAATATCAGGCTTGGTAGAGGGTCTGTGAAAAAGAGAAAGACCCTCCACAGGATGGATTGACATGTGGCTGCAACAATGGGCTCACACATAACAACTGTGAGGCTGGCATAAGACTGGACAATATTGTATTCTGCTGTACATAGGACCACTCTGAGTTGAAACAGTCGATGGCAGTTCAGACAGAAGTGGAAAGGATAATACAAGGGGACCTAGAGTGGTCCTAATGAGAATAGGGAATTGACTCCAGATCTTCACTTGAAAGAGGGGAAGGAAAGTGAAGAGCTAGAATGCAACCAGATTTGGAGGGATTTTCAAAACCAGGTGAAGAAATCTAGAATACCTTCTGCAACTAAAAGGGTCATTGTACGTTCATGGGTTTGGGAGTGACATTTAAACTAATAGATTTTTTAACATGAATTTTATCTACCTACTGTAAATTATTTAATTCTGACCTAGTGGCTTTATAGGAGAAAGGTGAACTGCCTCACAGGGTTTCCAGGTTGTAATATTTACAGACACTGCAGAACTCACATACTATTATTATTTATATACATATAGATAATATTTGTAGATGGTGTGGAGCTTGTGCATG
Organism: Nesogale talazaci; assembly: GCA_004026705.1. Taxonomy (NCBI): domain Eukaryota; kingdom Metazoa; phylum Chordata; class Mammalia; order Afrosoricida; family Tenrecidae; genus Nesogale; species Nesogale talazaci. The sequence goes on from PVJH01003339.1 coordinate 119,826, forward strand.
GGTCGAGGCAGTTGTGTAAACTGACCGAGGGAATACTGAGTGACTTAAAATCAGGAAAAGGCAGGGTGTGTCCTCTCACCATATTTATAAATTTTGTGTGCTGAGCAAATCATCAGAGAAGCTGGCTTTTATGAAGAAGAGGCATCAGGATTGGAGGAACACAACCTGTGATATGCAGCTGATGCAACCTTGTTTGTTGAAAGTGAGAAGGACTTGAAGGGCTTGCTGATGAAGATGAAGAATTGTAGCCTTCAGTATGTCAAGACCACTCAACATCAAGGAGACCAAAATACTCAGAACTGGACCAGTAGGTTACATTGTGATAAAAGGAGAAAAGGTTGAAATTGTCAAAGATTTGGTCTTACTTGGGTCCATAATCAATGCTCATGAAAGCAGCAGTCAAGAGGTCAAAAGACCATTTGCATTAGGTAAATGTACTGCATAAGAATATTGGAAAGCAAAGATGTTACTATGAAGACTAGGGTGCACCTGACCAAGGTATTCTCCATGGCCTCCTATGCATGTGAAGATTGGACGTTGAAGAAGGAAGACCTCAGAAAACTCAATACATTTAAATGGTGGTGCTGAAGAAGAATATGGAAAGCACCATGGGCTGGTAAAAGGGCAAATCAATCTGTCTTGGAAGAAATACGATGAGAATGCTCCTTAGCGGCAAAATGGCAAGACTTCATCTTACATACTTTGGACATATTGTCAGCACGAATTGGTTCCTGGAGAAGGACATCTTGGTTGGTAATGTGGAAGGGCAGAGAAAAAGAGGCAGACTCACAAGATGATGGCCACCAATGGGCTCTGGCACAAGAACAATTGTGAGGCTGGTACAGGACCAGGCAGTGTTCCCTTCTGTTTTACACAGGGTCATTATGAGCCAGAACTGGCTCAATGGTACCCACACCACCACCACCACCAACAACAAATATTTGTAGAAGCAAACTGTCACTAGCAGCTGGCTGGTGGGTTCAAACTGTCAACCTGTTCATTAGTGGCCTTCCTTTTAAATACTGTGCCACCAGATTACTTGAAATATGCATTATGACTTACTAATTAGCTTGTTTTCTGGTTTGTTACTTATAATGTTCAAGAAAACAGAATTCTCCAAACCTAATGCTTCCTCTTACATGAAGGATGTTCTAGTAGAGTATCTGGGCTTCTCTCTGCTTCCCTCAGTCACTCTTGCCCTGAGAAGGAAGAGGACATTGTAATTTTGATGAATTTGAGGTCCACATTGCTCCATTCTTCAGAGAGCAGAAAGTATACCTTCCCTGCCTCGACATGACACAAGTTCTGTATGGGAAAGCCTCAAAAAAGTGTGTGTGATAGTCCAGTGCTTCCCCTGGGCAAGTCCATCCAACTCTGATTTAGAAAATCTTCTCCACAGATACAGAAAGCATCCATATCACTGATAATAAAGGTACTATTTTCATCTTTCATCTTCTTACTTAGTCTTCTTATTTCTCAACTTGTCAGATCTCAGATTAGAAGAAGCATGTGAAGACACTTGGTTCTAGCTCCACAAATCAGCTTCCCCAATTAAGGGAATGGAGACACACTCTCCATAAGTCAATCTCCTACCCAAAGGCATTCAGTTTTACTTGCTCTGTGGGTTGGGAAACCCACCAGTGACTAATGCCCTGACTCTTGGTTCTGCCTCTGCTCCTTAAGGGTCAAAGCTGTTTCTTTTGAAAGAGGTTTACTGGGCAGGAATTTTGAGATCCACAATGTATGCTCTACTAGAAAAAGAAGTAAAAAAAATAAGAATAAAAAAATGTAGGCTTCACTGGACTCTTCTCTCTTGCTGGTCTGCAGAGCTAGACCCAAGTGCCATCAGGAGGTCCTTCCTTTCCTGCTTCTCAGTTAATCTTATACCCAACAAGATGACAATCCACATTTAACCCTGTTACTAATCACTCACAAGTGAATCCTATCAGTGTCTTCCCTCACTTTCTCTGCACCAACCCCATCAGGGAAAAGTCATCTGATGGGAGTTCAAGACTAGGGCTAGAACCACTACTTTAAAAAATCCACCACACTGCAGGCCACACCCACATCCATTCTTGCTCATAGCTCAATCAAAAGACACTAACCTTTCCCAAACATCACAGGCCCCTCAGTACACACTTTCAATTTATTCTGATTCACACAAGTGATGCATAGTCTATACTGAGCACATTCAGGAACCGGTACTGCATTACACATATTGCCAGCCTGTGGCAAGTGACAAAAAATGGCAGCAAGGTAAATGTATGGTGACACACAGGTGTACTGTGCAGACTCCTGTCATCACCCTTTCTTGACTTCCCAGTGACATAGTGCTTTCGAGATGGCCAAAGCCTCATGGCACTAGAAATGACTTCTACCCAGTAGTCTCAAGAATTTGTCAAAAGGAAGTTGCTCCCAGTGACATTATTCCAGAAAACAGTTTCTCTGAAACAACTCTGAGCACCTTTCTCCTGGAAGCCAGAGGGAGAGATGAAATTCATCATTACCCAACAAGAGAAACAAGGTGCTTTAAGAGAGACACCAATTTTCCTACTGTCACTGGGACAAGGGCCAGCAACAGAGAATCAATGCCCTTAGATGAGAACAATCATAATAATACATTATTATTATGCCACTCACAAAAGCATTAACTTCTGACCCTCATTGCTCCAGACTACCCCTGGAAATGCACACATTCCTCAGATCATTCATGAAGTTTAATTCTCACCACCAGCTCCTAGAGATGTAAAACTGGAGTCATTTAAACACAATGATAACTTTATTACTTCAACTACAGTACAGTACACTGCCTTCTCCCTCCACCCAAGGAGAATACTTGTTATCAAATCTGAATTCCCAAAGTTCATATAATTAAAAAGCTATAAAATACACTTGATTTGAAGTACAATGACTCATCTTTTTCACACTATCATACACCAATGTCTCTCAACCCTGGGTCCACCTTCAAATGACTAGGGAGCTTCTAAACCATACCCACGCTCATACACTAGGCTATCTACTTAAGCCAGAATCATCTCTAGATATTGTACCAAGTAAGCCCTGGTGATTCTGGATGAGATGTGCACCAATGTGAAAACCACTGTCAAAGTCTCATGATCATAACATTCTGCCTATCAATCCAGCTGATGGAGTAACAAACAAAGGGTGGGGGGGGAGTGATAGGTGAGATTTTATGACTAAGAGTATCATTGATGACATTCTTTCCAAAGGAGACTGGTCTCCAGGAACCTGGGCATTTCAGCTCCACAGCAGAGTAAGTGATGAGGCCTCCCTGCCCACGCAGCTCACTCAAGATACCCAGTGCCACGAATACCATCCTCTACCCTGCCACATGAGACAGACATTTTGCAGAGTCTGTGAAGGGATCTAACATTTCTATTGAAAGAAAACAATGAAGAAGTTTAGAAGCTTCTAGAACCTCAATGCAATTGGGTAGTAGAATACAGTACATTCTTGAATAAGTTAATTGCCCAAATGAGCACTAGAGGAGTTTCCAGGAATAATAGTCGAGACTGACTAATACCCAACTATGATGGAAAGGCCCATTACAGAGGAGTTAATGTTTTGAGTTAATGAGTAAAAGAATTTGAACACGGCTTGAAAAAAAAATGAGGCTCCTTTACTCCCTCCCACCATTAAAAAGCAGCAGTAGCATGGTCAATTGCGTGCCTTATTTTTAGCACTGTTAAGTACAATGTGACTCTACCATCATTCTGTGCAGCTAACCAGTGATCAAGACAAAGGGTCCTGTGTGAGAATCCACAGATAATAGAATAAGTATATTTTCCATTTTTCTTCTTAAAGTAGGGCCGCCAAAAAAGGAAACCCAAGAGCATCTTCTTAGGTCCACTAGATGGTGCAAACTCTCCTTTTCAAGCAGGCATCCCAGATGGAAGCCAGAGTCAAGACAGACTCAAGATGCAAGCCAAAAATTCTCTGCATTGCACCAGCAATCGTGACAAAAAAGGATTTACTCTGTAAGAAATCTTCATATTTTAGAAATCTTCATAATTTAAAGAATATTGAGTTGAGGTTTTTTTTTTCTAACGTCTATATTGGGAGTTCAAGATTTAAGTTTATACCATGGAAGGACTCATGGGTTGTCTGCAGAGGACCAAATTGGAAAGAGCATGATACTGAACTGTGGAGACCCGGGTCTGACTGAGTACTAACAGTCATCAGATCTGGGAGTCCGAATAAGTCACTCATCCCCTCTGGTTCTCACTCTCTCCACCTGGAAAAAACCAGGACCTGAGACTGCACAATCCATAGAACTATGTCCATCCTAACCTTCCAGGAGTATGCATCATACATTTCCGACTCTAGGAATGGTGTTGAGCCAGTCTGGGTTTGGTTCTGTTGTGCATTGGGTCTCTACTCGAACTGGCTCGATGGTACCTAACAATAGCAACATGCACAACCTAATATCTATAATCTGATTCAGCAAGACCTTGAAATACAAAGTACATGGTTCATGAAAAGGATTCCGTCCATGATATTTTAAAGACTGAGACTTTCTGTTCACTCCTGGCCTGGTGGTGCTAAAGATGGTCCCATAAAGATGTATCACCTCCGAAACGCTACGGTGGGTTGTTTGGGGTGAGAGTCCACCCGAAGGCAGTAGGTTTGAAGTTTTTATGTTATTGGGTGCCAAACTCTTAGCTAACGCTGTGACCAGCAATAAGGACAGACACAATGAGAGTCCCTTATCTTGGTGTGGTATGTGACATGTTGGCCTGCTAACCACAAAATCAGCAGTTCGAAACCACCAACTGCTCATTAGGAGAAAGCTGAGTTATTTTGCTCCAATAAAGATTTACGGTCTTAGAAATCCAAAGGGGCAGTTTTACTTTGTCTTACAGGGCCACTATGAGTCAGAATCGACACACATACCTCTTCTCTGCCATCCAATGGACTTCAAAATTCTACACTTCTAAATTCAGACAGATTGCTATTCTCAAAGTAAGAACTGCACTGCTAAATCATGTAGTTCTTTTAAAACAACAACAACAACAATGTATTGCTTTGAGTGAATAGTCACACGGCAAATTAGGTTCTCAAGTAACAATTTCTATGTCTATGTTCCGTGACATTGCTCATATTTTCCACAATATGCCAGCAATCTTTCTGCTTCCATCATTCGTTCTGATCCCATGGCTCCAGCCTTCCTTCCTCCCACCCTGTCCTTACCTTCCTATCTTTGGTTTTGGATATATGTCACCACACGGTCTCATTTAGACAACTATGCGGAGGAGCACAGTATTATCATAAGTGATAATATTTCTTTTGTAAGCCAATCTGTCATTGAGTCAATCTGAAAGGTGACTTTCAGGAGTGGTTTGAGTTCAAAGTTGAAAGGATGTCCCAGGGCAATAGTCTCAGGTGTTCTCTCGGTTTAGTACGTTTAACCTTCACACACACACACACACACACACACACACACTCACACACACACAAATTTACTGTTAATTTGGAGTTGATACATAAAAATCCATATATCATATTATCCCATAGTTCAATAGCCTCAACCAGTATTGTGCAATTGTTACCACATCAGTTTCCAATCATTCTTTTACTTCCTGGAACAGCTAACCTTTTAAAAAGGATTGGATTTGCTTTACATTTTTCTCTCATTCCACTGTACAGTGGGAACTAGGCACATCTAATGCTTCTTGTTTCAAGGTAAGTAAGGCCGTTTCTCATGTAGGTTTTTAGTCCTAAATTCTAGCTTCTTTTTGAGTCTTTGGTTTCTTTCTCTTTTGTTCCAAATGAGTAGACGCCAATAGTTGTATCTTGGATGACCACTTGAAAGCTATTAAGACTTCAGAATAGATGCAGAAAATAAACTTTATGAACTATGTTAAGCCAATTGAACGAGTAGTCCCATGAGACTATGATCCTAAACCCTCAAATCCAATAAATGAATCCCATGAGGCATTTTCACATCGTGGCCTGGTCTAGGGAAAGAATTATGTCAGTAATGGAGGAATTGGTAGACTTTTAACTGGGTGCTTCAGAGGCAACACAAAGGAGTCTACCTCCCCACCTTATTTACAAGTACATTTCCAACATGGGTCTCGGAGCATTGCCAATTCTTCAGCAGTGATTTTGGTTTGTGTTTTTCCTGCCTTTTTCTCTAGCATATCACCCTTTTTATTTTCCAAAAATGCTGTCTCAGATCTAGATATTCACAGCAACTAAGAATTGTTTCACCTCCAGCAACAGCTATCTCTAGAGGTCCGAAAGGCCCCTTTCTTCAGAGATCTTACTTGTCTCTCACACTCCATCCCAGCTAAAGGAGGGCCTCGTCAGCCCGTGAAATCTGCAACACCAGCGAATGTCACACATTGCACCCCAGAGGAGCAGATTCAGCCATCACATGGGGTACCATCGAGCTGGTTCCAACCCACCACAACCCCATCTAATGCACGAGAGAGCAACATACTGCCTGGTCCTGCACTGCCTTCACCAGGTTCCCCCCGGCCTGAGCTCACTGACTGCAGCAGCCACTGTGTCAGTCCATCTCATCAAGCCTTCCTCTCTTTGGCTGCCTTTCCACTGTCCTTCTCCAAGGACTGGTCTCTTCTGACAATACGTCCAAAGACTGGAAGATGATGTCTGCCATCACATTAGGGGTGAGTTAATTAAATATTTGGCCAAATAGAGCAGGCTAATTTTTAAGTTGATTATTTATATGGCCCATGAATTATATTCTAAATAGCAAAATGGTCCACTGCAGGAAAAAAACTTCCCCACCCCTGAATTAGAATGTCAACATTTGGCCAAATATGATCTGCTTGCATGCCGTCACTTCCATTCAGCCTCTCATTTGCTTTCTCCTTTTACTTCCTTGCATTTCCTAGGAAGCAAATACGCATACATAGTCACCATGTCTATACTCACAAATTTGCTTATTTGTTCAATGAACACGATAGTGTCCATTATGTTCAAGCTAGTGTGATAGATAATTCTACTATAATACTTGCCAAATGGATAAGTAACATGTTGAATAAATAAATGATCCCTGTTAATATGGTGTCTCCCACCTAGTGAAAGAGGGGAGACATATTAAACCCATATTAATTGTACAACGTAACCTTCAAGTGCCACATGAATAATATCAAACGAATTCCAAAGAAGGAAGCAGCAATTGCATATGCCTGCTTTGATCGTGGAAGACTTTCAAAAGGCAGTCTCTTGTGATCTGGACACTGCAGATGAAAGACATTAAAATAAAATAATTGAAGGAACAAATCTTCCGCAATGTATGGACTCTTTTGCAACAGCCAATTTGGCCTGTGGTTCTTCAGAGCAAGACCACAACCAAAAGCAATGAGTGGAGGACAATCTACCCCCAATGCGGACTGTACCTCAGAGGCTGCATGGTGATGCCCATAAAGGCCTTGGAAAATAGAGGCTCATTGGAGAAAGGAATGTTCAACACCCCATAGGACCATGAACGCTCTAGGTCAAGACCCCTCTTAGACCTCACCTTAAAAAACAACAACAAATTTTTTTCTTCCTTTAGATCATCTGCGAGTTGTTGCATCAGACTACTGAGCCTAATAAATATGGAAGGGACTGAAACCCATTGACTAAGCCCCAGGTGAATAGCTACAATGGTAGTAGGGGTCTAAATTGAACATGTTAACAGGAGGAACCAATCCTAGACATAATATTATGTATGTATATTGTACATACATGCACATGTGTACGTATAATGTATGTCAACTTGACTAGGCCAAGGTTCTCAGAATTATATAATCACCCTCCATTTAGTGACCTGATGTAACTATGTGATCCAAAACTTCGCCTCTATGTTAATGAGGCAAGGTTAAAGGCAGTTATATTAATGATGCATGTTTCAATCTGCAGGTCGTAGCTTCAGTCCATCTCTTTTGAGCTATAAAAGAGATTAAACAAACAAGCAGAGAGAGAGGCACCTGACAACCAGTGACACAAGCCTGGAGCACAGAGAATCCTCTGGGTGCAGAGTTCTGACACCCAGACAGCACTGCCTACCCCAAAGAAAGGCTGATGCCAAGACACAAGGAGATCCCCAAGGTTGACTTGCCCAGAGATGTTAAAAGGCGACAAGGACCCTTCTTCACAGCCAACACTTGAGCTGGTGCCCTACATTTGAACCTCTAGTCTCTTAAACTGTGTGAGTCCCAACAATCTAAGTATATCCTTGAGAAGAATGGGCATTCCAGAACTCCCTCTTCATTATATGTGCACAGACATGGATCAAGAGGCATCTGTGTGAATAGAATGTGTCGATACTGCATGGTTTAAAAGCAAGAAAGGTGTGTATCAGGGTTGTAACTTCTTACCATACTTACTGAATCTGTATGCCAAACAAATCATCAGAGAAGTTAGCTTGTATGAAGAAGAATGTGGCATGAGGATTGGAGGATGGCTTATTAACCAGCTGCGGTGATATGCAGATGACACAGCCTTGCTTGCTGAAAGTGAAGCGCACTTGAAGTGCTTGCTGATGAAGATCAAGAATTGCAGTCTTCAGGATGGATTACAACTCAATGAAAAGACAATGGAGTTCCTTATAGCTGGATCAACAGGGAACATCATGGTAGATGGAAAAAGATGGAAGTTGTCAAGGATTTTGTCTTACTTGGATCCATAATCAATGCTCCTGAAAGCAGCAGTTAAGAGTTCCAATGAGTTAAAGATTCGGGTAAATCTGCTGCACAAGACCTCTTTAGATTGTTGACCATCAAGGGTGGCACTTTGGGGTGTAAGGTGCCCAGAGCCAAGCCTCGGCATTTTCAATAATCTCGCATGCATGTGGAAGTTGGATGTTGCATGTCTTCCTTACGGCTGAAGAAGAATCAATGCATTTGATTTAGAATGCTGACAGTGAAAGACCCATGAAATGCCAAAAGAACAAAATAATCTGTCTTAGAAGGATCACCAGAATGCCCCACAGAGGCAAGGATGGCAACAATGCATCACACGTTCCTTGGACATGTCATCCAGAGAGACTAGTCCCTGGGCATCCTGCTTGGTAAATTAGAAGGTCAGGAGTACAGAAGAAGGTTATCAGAGTCTTCTGGATCAAGATGGCCAACTGGTCACATGGAAATGGAGACCCTCTCTAAGAACCAGGGAAAGGAGAGTGGAGAACAAGCAGTCTAGAAATCAACCCAACGGCTAAGTGACCCAAGACCCTCTAAAGTTCAGAAACAGTGGGAGTGGCAAAGGGCAAGGGGAAAGAAAGAAGCCTAGTCCTTCCTTCCAGGCCAAACTGCTGAGCTCTGGGCTTACTTGAGAGACTCAACTTCCCAGGGGGCAACCAGACTGACCACCCAACTTATCTCTTGGTGGGTGGGTATTCCTGGGTGAGTGAATCCTTGGGTATCTATGTGCCCCTGGACTGAGCCCTCTGGGCTGACAAGGGTGCTGGCTGATAAACTCTCCAGTTACCTGGTATCCCTATGCCCACCGGACAGCAAGTATGTGTCCTGAGAGGAAAAACCTAAGCATCAAAGGTTCTAGCAATTGCCATGCTAGCTAAGCTAAGCACCCCAGCTGGCTATTGCACGAACCCAACTCCCAGTCAACACCCTCATTAGACTATCCCAGAGGGATGTCAAGTTCTCCACGACACACAGAGATTTCCGTGGTGGTGATAATCAATGTCAACTTGACTTGGTATGAAAGCATGGGGGAGGATTCCAACCTATCCATCTGGGCGCACTCTGCTGAGGCCTCCGGGGACATGTGACCTTTTCATAATCGGGGACCCCTCCTCTCTCTACTCCTATACCTGGTTTTGTTCCTCTAATAAGATAGGCTAACCCAGTTCCCAAGGAACATCTAACTAGAGATGTTGAAACCAAACAAGAACCTTTCTCCAAGTTAACGGAGAAAACCTTCCCCTAAGGCAGTGATACTCAACCTGTGGGTCGTGACCCCTTTGGGGGGTGGAACAAACCTGTCATGGGGATTCCACATTATATAACAATAGCAAAATTATGGTGGTGAAGTAGCAACGAGAATAATTTTATGGTTGGGGGGGGTGGTCATCACCACGAGGAATCATATGAAAGGGTCATGGCCTTAGGAAGGTTGAGAACCACTGACCTAGAGTAACATTCTGAGTTCAGGTGCCCAGCCTCCTAAACTGTGAGAGACTAGGAGTGTGAGTGCCTGTTTACTGCATAGCATCCACCTGTGGTAATTCTGCTGGAGCAGCAGTAGATAATGAGGACAGACGCCATGTGCAGCAGTGTTTGCTAAAAAAAAAAAGGAAGATCTTCAACAAGACATCTCACTGATGCAACAACAGGCTCGAACGTAGCAATCATCACCAGGGTGGCGCAGGACCAGGCAGTGTTTGGTTCTGTTTTACACAAGATGGATATGGTTCAGAACTGACTCCATGGCACCTAACCGCATCATAGCCAATTGGGTCACTATTTGTTCTGTGAATATGCAAAAGAGGAGGGGAACTGGGCATGCGGCCATGTACACTGAGGCCACTCTCCACTGGGCATGCACGTCCCCTGGTTCACTTGGAGCCGCCACAGCTATAAAACATTCAAACATGAAGGGCTTAATTAGGCTGCAAGCAGTATAAGACCTGAGACAGTAATTACGAGAGTTCCTTTTCTGAGCCTGTTTTCACTTCTCAGAGGCTTTCTAGAATAAGTACCAGACATTTCATTAGATTCCAGAGATGGTCCACAAGTAAATAGTTCTGGGATAACTATGGACTCTCTGAGGCTTTCTGATGGACTGATGAAAGGGAGATATATTTCCGTGTGGATCTAAGTTTCTGTGTACATTACCCCTCCCCTGAATAACCTAGAATATTGGAAGGGAAAACAGTAATAATGGTTACAGTCAACTGAAGAAAACCTTGCAGTCTTGTCTGTCTTGTGTTACCTAAGTTTATAGTAAGTACTTATTTTTCTTTCTGTCCATAGCAATAATGCATTTGGTGGGACCAAATCAATGATAGAACTATGGTTTTTTTTTTTTTAACAATCAATTGTAACATGTGCAATATGCCAGTGAGCACTGCCAGTCCCAGACTGAGAAAGTTTTCATTGGGAGGAAACGGAATCACATTGGCATCATAGACCACATCTTGAGGACAGAGCTGGCTTCCTAGTAAGAAACCATGAAGCCTGTCCAACGTCCTGATCAGTGCATGTGCTGTGGATCGAACTGTGTCCTTCCAAAAGAAATGTCCGACTTCTAGCCCTGGAATGCACCTGTCCATGGGACCTTGCTTGGAACAGGGTCTTTGGTCACCCTGTTAATAGGTCACCTAGGAGCAGGGCAAGTACTATCCCATTTGTGGGGTCCTTATAAAAGAAGGAGAGAGACAGAAAGAGACACCCACGTAAGAGACCACCTTATAAAGATGCAGCAATAAGTCAAGAAAGGTTGGAAAATGTCGGAAGCTACCAGAAGATGGAAATACAATTAAGGGCCGTCTCTCAGAATCTTCCAAGAGATTGTGGTCCTGCCAACATGCTAACTCCAGAATATTTCCCAGCTCCCAAACTGTGAGCCAAAGAATGTATGCTCTTACAAGCTGACTGAATGTTGAGGGGTTTTGTAACAGCTGTTCTAGGAAAACCAATACGGGGAGAGACGTCTCTAAATCAAACCCTCAGCCCACCCTGGGAGCCCATTCTTAGGAACCCAAGAATCTCTTCTCACTACTCATTTTCAGATACTACTTTGAACTGTGTTGCCTGCATTGAGGGATAAAAATAGCTTTGTAGACAGGCCATTTTAATGTCTTGTTCATTTGGAAATGCTTTAACAGCATTCCAAAGTACTCTTAGCTGTCTTCTTGTTTGATGTTCACCACATTCCTGGGAGGTTGATAGGGCAGTGAGTATGGCATTTGACAAAACTAGACCCCAAAAGATGCTTCAGATCACACATAAGCCTGGAAGCCACGTCTTTAGATTCGTAAAACAGTGAAACAGCTTAAGGAACCAGGGTCCCAGTGGGAGGACAGGGACCAAGATTTTCCCAAGTGTGGCTGTTGAACGCCTGGGTGCTACGTGAAGCACAGATTCCTGAGCCACAGGCCAACCTGTGCAGTCCGTATCTCAGTGACCCTGGTGTTTGAGCCTTCACAGCTTCTGGCTCTGAGAACTGGGACAATTCCTAAAGAGGGAAATAACCATGGGCAACGGAGCTGATGCCACTTTCCTCTCAGGCTGATGGGAACGCAGCAAAAGACTTCCAAAGGCGTGCATTCTCTGAGATCATGCCCAAGCGGAGTGCAGGATAGTAAGCAGAGTATCAAAAGTCAAAATACTGCGATACTGAATCAGGCATAAAATTACCTGTCCAGTAACATACAACATCATACAAAGGAGGTCTCAGAAATGTCATTCTAGACATTCAGCTGGTTAGATTGATAATAATAGTAGATGACGCTTATTTAGTACTAAGTACCAGGGGCACTGATGAGTACTCTCAATGCATTATCTCATTTCTTCTTCATAAGAACCCAATGAGGTATATATTATTAGCCTAGATATGCTATGTGTAAAATGAGGGTACTTGTCCATAGTCACATTGCTAGTTAAGCAGCAGGGAGTCAGAACTCAAACAAGGTCTCTAACATTAAAGCTTGTGTTTTAAACTGCAAGGCTTGAATGCTTCCCAAAGTTGCAGTCACTGAATATAATGCATTAATTGAATGCATTCCACGGTGAACACTAACTCTTAGTTTTAAATCACTAAATCAAGTATTTCCAAGCCAGAGCCCCTTACAGTTCTCGCTGAAATCATCGAGGTCTGTTTAATAGCGGGCTATCACTGGACAGAGCAATTATTAATTTAGGCTGTCTAGAGCTGGCCTGTTTAATAAGATTTTTCAGTCTGAGTTTAATAGTGCTGCTGCAGCTCCATGTTACATAGCTGCAGGCTCACGACAGGACCAAGCCTTTTAATTATCTGGCTCAATGGCGATTACTGCTTGTTACATCTGGCCTCTCTGCTTTCTCAGTATCTTCCTAGGTAAATGTGGAGTTGGAGGACTGCCTGGGTCCCACCACACCCACCCCCGCTGAGCCAGCCTCCTTCACTATAGCTCCCTCAGCCTCAATGAGATCGCCACCATCAGACAATGAACTCAACACAACACAGGCTTGACGGTGGGCCTGGACCATCGGTGTTCTCGCTGTGCTCAAGCCTCAGCACAGGGAACATTCGTTGCCCTGGAGTCAATGGAGCCTGCCTGCCTGCCTGCCTGTCAGGCTGTGGAGGCAAGAGCAGCAGGTTCTACGCAACAACAGATAAGCCAACTGAAGGCCAAGAGGGGCCCACGGGTAAGCTTCAGCACAGTGGGAGTCGTAATTATTGTGCTAGTCAGGATTCTATAGAGAAATAAGCCCAGGACACTTAAGATATATATGTAGATGTGTATGTACACTAAATGTATTATGTATATATCTATGTGTGTGGATGTATGTATGTGTATATATATGCATACACATGCACACATATATAGATGTATACAACATGAAGAAATAAATAGCTAATTAGTCCACAGAGCAGTACAGAGGGCTCGGTTCAACTCATTTCCATGAGAAAGTTAATATACTGGCAGTCCTTCAACTCATGAGGACTGCTGGGTTCAAATTAGAGAAGCAGACAGCTGAGTCTTCTGGAGAGCAGTACAGACAGTCCAGCCACTGACAGCAAAAAGCAGGGCATGTCACCAAGAGTCAGCCAAAACACAGGGTCTGACAGTCCCTCGCTAAAGTGATATACACACCAGCAACATGGCAAAGCAGGTCTCAAAGGACCCTCAAACTACGGTGACATGGTCCACGGGCTGAGTGTCCCACAGGCAGTATAGCTGACAAGTTGAGGCAGAGAACAAGTTAAGCCGTCACACACTGGTCTGATCGTCAGAGATCAAGAGACAGAAAGAAGAGACTCACTGAGCCATTTATCTCTTTGCCCTTCAATTAAACTGTGACCTTATTAATCCCACATGTGTTTATTGGCCAGGTTGGCACAACAAACCTACCTATCACAATTATCTTAAGGAACTCATTTGATTAGGAGCCCTGGTGACCTAGTGGACTACTCATTAGGCTGCAAACTGCAACGTAAGCATTTGAAAACTATCAGTTGCTCCTTGGGGGGAAGATGGGGCTTCCTACTCCTGTAAAGAGTAGCAGCCTTGGAAACCCCCAGGGGGCATTTCTACTCTGTCTTATATGGCAGCCACGAGTTGGCACTGATTGATGGCAGTGAGTTTGGAGTTGGGGGCTTGGTGTGACAGTGTGGTAAGGACAAAGTTCCATGAGAAACATTTCAGCACAGTATGATTACAGGGTGAGGAAAGGGCCATTGGAAAAAACCCAAAATCACACCCCCAAATCATGGCTCAATAATGCATAGGATGGGTCTTAAAAAGCAAAGGATTTAAATGCATTTGTAGAATTCTGACATATGGATCACTCAAATTTCTAAAAAGCACATTCCCATCATGTCACTGGCGATTCAGAGAGGGCCGTCGGCCCGGTAGCACTGCTCCTCTGTGTTCCTGAGACCGTACTCTTGACGGGAGCAGAAAGACCTGTCTCTCCTGAACAGTGTCTGGTGGTTTGGAACAGCCAGATATTCTTCTTCTGTCTCTTCCCATAATGTGCACCCAAGCCAGCATGGGGCTAGCGTGGGGCTCCACAACTCGAGGCAACTTACAAAAGGTCCGAGCAAGGAGTCACCATACGTGAGAAATAAAATCCCAAGAGGACTTTCCACATTTATTCACTTGACTCTTTCCCCCCTCATTTTTCCACTGACAGGAACAAATGAAAGAGTGAAACTCCCTAACAATGGTGGCAATGAGAGTTAAACTCCAAGGCATTTTCAACAGCGGCTGGTGAGGATGACCGCCGAGTAGCCGGGCACACGGCGGACAGACTCGGCATGCAAAAGCACTGCAGCATGCTGGCCGTGAGAACGAGGAAGAGAATGGACTGTCGACCGTCTCCCCGGGGGGGCTGGACAGGGGAGTGGCTCCGAGCCATGGAGGAGTGGCAGGCTGCTCTGCCACCGGGGCCTGAACGTGCAGTGTAGGAGAGCGATGTGCTCCCTCTGTCAACGCAGCAGCCAATTATAGCTCATTCATATTTAATCTTGGTAATAATAACCAGGAGATGGTGACTAACTGCACTTACAAATCCTCCTGTCAATCATTTTACTGGACATTAAAGTCCAAAATTTGCCTCACCAGCGAGAGCCCAAGGAATGGAGTCGCATCCCCCTACTACCACGTACTCAGTAAAGTGTAGCTGTTCCCAGCCTCTCCTAGTATCCACCTTTCTGCTCTAGGTCTCCCAAAACTTCCATCCATCAACCTAAGTCAATAAGCCATGAATTATTGAGCGTATGGGAGGCAGATCATGAATATGTATGTGTGAGGCTGAAAGACAAGATTGTAAAACAAATGGGCTTCAGAGTGGCTTATATGAACCCAGCACACACACGCGCCTTTAAATGAACGGCAGAAATTATTCTACCCATGTATATTGCTCGAGCACGGTTTGAGCAAATCCGAGCTGGTGAGAGAAAGCCTTTTTCGTGGTAGATGTTGTGCTTCTGGTTTTCCGAGTGCATTTGTATGGAATAAATTGCTGATGAAACACAGCTGGCTTGTTCTCTGCAAAAACCAAAAGTACGGGTGTTCTCGGGGGTCACGGTCATCTCTGCAAATGCCCGTGAGCTGCCTGCAGAAAAGATTGGTGCCAAATTTGTTTCCTTCCCTCCCAACTCCCGACCTTTCAGCACGTGGCCCACAAGGTCTCCCTCTACTTACCCCACGTAACCCCAAATTCTGCCTTAATTTCCTAAGGTAGCAAAATAACTCGCAAGGCAGCCCTCATCTACAAGATACATCACAGCAATCATGTGTCCAAGCCTGAGGCTCAGATCACGCAACCCTTTTTTCTCCACACACCCTGCCTGTTCCCCACTTTCTAATCGTTCTGCGCCAGCCAAAGCAGATGCTGAAACCACCTTCACCTGTTATTGCCAACCATATGCAGGGGTCCTGCCAGCTCAAGCACCAGGAACAGCACGTTGGACAGGGTTCTTCCCAGCCAGTGGCAAAGCCAACTGGCCCCTTGCTTCACTCAGCCATACTGCTCGCTGCTCCTCAGCTGGATCACTGCCTTAAAATGAAGACAAACTCCTTTCACTAGGCCATGCTTTCCACCTGGGGGCTTGCACCTAGTGTGAAAATCCTTCCCCACCATGTACCGATCACCAAGTGTGCACAGAACACCATGCTGCCCTCTAGAACAGACGCCAGCCAACGTTTTCTGCAAGA
Source organism: Nesogale talazaci (assembly GCA_004026705.1). NCBI lineage: Eukaryota > Metazoa > Chordata > Mammalia > Afrosoricida > Tenrecidae > Nesogale > Nesogale talazaci. The sequence continues at coordinate 136,189 of PVJH01003339.1, forward strand.
AGCCAGAGAGGAAATGTTATATACTTTTCAGGATACATAAGACCTCTGGTGAGTATTCCCAGTTTTATTAACCACCTTTGAAAAAGGAAAAGGATTCTTTACTCTTCTAAACACTCACTGTCATTGATATAGTGGATTCCAACTCATACTGACCCATCAGAACAGAGTAGAAACTGCCCCTGGGAGCTGCTGAGAACATAATTCTTTTTGTTTTGTTTTGTTTTGGTTTGGTTTTTTTTTTTTTGGGGGGGGGCAATCACTGCTCTCCAGTGGTGGGAGTAGGAGGCCCAGCCCCACTGCTGGAATTGAACCTCCGTCCCAGTGAGCCGCAGTCCCGCGCAGAACCACTACACCATCGGGGTTCAGCCCGAGAACGTAATTCTTTATGAGTAGAAAGTCTTGTCTTTCTCCTGCTGAGTGGCTGGTGGTATCAAACTGCTGACCTTCTGGCTGGCCACTCAACTCGTAGCCACAGGCTGGACTTGGCTCACGGGCCCAGTTTGACAAACCCTGCCATACAGGCATGAAGAGGTGTACAACATAGACCCAAGGGTCACAAACTCTTGCTGTCCATGGCGTCATCATCTTACCAGTACTTTTGCCACAGCATCTCCAAGACAGAAGAAATACCCACCAATTCCACTTATTAAGCTTGAACAATCAAATATGCAACCATAAGCTTCTATTGGCTACTCGGACCACAGAATCAGACGGGACACTGATACTCTCATCCCTTGTTCCACCTGGATTTCAGGTGGTACTTGCTATGAACAGTGCACACGAGCAGGGGAGCTTTGTACAATGAGGGGCATGTATATGAGTGAAGGTTGGGACTGTGAACCACGTTGACAGAGTAGATAACGTGGTGTCCGACAGATGGCGCTGTGTTGCCCTCATCCATTTAAAAGATTTCACAGTGCCTGCCCCTGTGAGTTCACAGAGAAACCCAAGACTCCCTGGAGTCTTGAGAACAGCAGATACAGAGTTTCCCAGGGGCACTGGTATAGAGGCGGGGGACGAGACCAGAGGACAGGGTCCAACATCAGACCAGACCTAAGGCAGGAAGGTGCTCCAGGCTCAACCACTGACATGGACACTTTCAACCCCATCGCTGTGGCATCAATTCCAAATCCCAGCCACCCTGTAGCACAGAGTAGAACCACCTTCTCCACTGTCCAGGGCTGTCAAACTTGACAAAGGCAGACTGCCACACCTTTCCAACCACTAGCTTTTCTGAGTGGCAGCTAAAATCTTCAACTGCTGTGGCACCACCGCTCTTGGGTACAAGCTGCAAATTGAGAAAGCAACAGCCCATCAACCCCAAAGTCGGGGGTCGCCGCAGGGAGGAGCCGTTTCAGCTGGTCCTTGGTGAGATCCATGAGCGAGCTCCTCCCACAACACAAGAAAGAGGAGGAGAGCATTCCGAGCCAAGCAAACATAAGAAGCCTAGAGACATGAATGAGGACGGTGTGGAACGGGGTATCTCAGCCGTGGTGTAGACTCGGGAGACTAGGCCACAGAGTCCCAGAAGGTTTTAGAGGAAGGGCAATGCAGTCTCCAGGAGCCCTGGAGACGCAGGGTTCTGCATTGGGCCGCTCACCACAAGCCTCCACTTCAAGACCATCAGTCCCTCTCAATGCTTTCTACTCCCTAGAGAGGGCACCCCACCAGGAGGCAGCATTGGGTCCTCGAGCCCACTGTGAGTCAGAATTACTAGCAGTGAGAAGACATCTACAGAGGGCTTAGAGCATTTAACCCAGCAGCGATGTGTAACGGTATACAAGAAAAGGGGGGCCCATTAGCAAACACTAATGTGGGAAGTGTTTGAGATGAAGGTCTAAACTGACCTGGTTGGGTGAATAAGGAAATAGCTTTTAAATGACTTCAAAATCTTACAGAAAAAAAAGAAAAAGGTATTTTATGAAGGGAGAGGAACAAAAGAAAGTCAAGAAAACTCAGACCTTCTGGGGAAAACTAGCACGTTTGACTAAAGAGAAGCTGTGGCCTGGTGTGGAGAAGGCAACGGATAGCAGAGGACGGCCGGGATCCCTCTGCAGGGTCCACACATGGAGGACGGAAGCCTCAGTCTAGTCAGTCCCCATGGCTGGAGTCTGGGGATGTGACTAGCCTTGCTCTCGACAGAGCACTCTGTAGACTCCATGGTGGTAGAGGGAGTAAGGCTAAAATTTAATACCTGGTCACCCGCCAAGCGAGGACATGGGGGACCGTGTCCTTCCTCAGAACAGCCAGTGCACAGAGCGCTCCATATGCTGGCCCCACTATGAAACAAGGTGTCCCTCGCTGACCCAAGGCCCTACGGGGAAAATGGTGCCATTTTCTGTGGGAAACAAGTGGCAGTTACTGGTTATGACGACTATGTTCTTTGGGTCTGGATTTGCTGCACCTTTCTTTATTGTAAGACACCAACTGCTTAAGAAATAAGGATGTTTAACTTCAGGTGTGAAACGTATGAGAAGGTCATTGTAAGAAGTCTGACCTCTGAAAATTGGATCAAGCTCTGTTGAACTTAATAACATACTGGTTGTGTTTACAAATAAACTTAATAGATGAAAAAAATTTAACATCTGATCATTTGATCTCTTAATCTATTTTAAAGTTGTTCTAGTTTTGGGGAGATAATAAAACATAACATTATTTAATTTAAAATAACCACTGCTTTCATATTATGCAAGAAACATTATTTTAAAATTTGAATTTACAATTATATATAATGTATTTCTGATTAGCATATGAAGTCATTGCTTCACTTCTCAAAGTATTTTCTGAGTATAAAATATTTGGGCTGCATTTTCCCTTTACACAGGACAGTTATGCCTTCTAAATTTTTTTTTCCTGCATCACTGCCCTCGTGGGAGTAGGAAGCCCATCCTTGCTCCTGGAGAGTTGCTGCTGGATTTGAACTGCCAACCCTGTTGGCCACAGTCCTGCACACAACCACTGCTCCACCAGGGCTCAGCTGCTTTCTAAATTATGTTATCATCATTTTAAGTCCAAGTTCCAAGGTATACTGAGTTTAATCAACAGTGAGTGTGATTATACATAACTAACATTAAAGTGTTTTATTGTTCTAGTTTTGATAGTTTCTGCTTCCTTTTAGAGTGAGGTTTTTCTGTTTTATTTTGTAATTGTTGGTGGATTTTTCCCTTCTTGTGTGTTTTGTGTGATTTCCTGTATATGAAATCTGGAGGGTGGGGGGAGAAATCCAGAATAGGTAAATCTATAGTGACAGTAACTGTCTGTATACTTAGGGATATGGCAGGGGAGCTTGGGGAGAAAGAGGAATCAATCAACAAGTTCGAGGGGGAAATGTTATAAAATTGATTGTGTTGATGACTGCACAACTCTTCTTAAGATGAACAAACAATTAAAGTTGTATGCTATGTGACATATAAGCCAATAAAAGTATTTTCTGAAACAGAGGAGGTGTGCCATACAGGAGCTAAGCTGGTCTGTGGAGAAACGTCCTATGAGTTTAGTCTTTGACATTTTAAGTCTGCAGGTACAAGTAATTCAGTAGCTTTTCAGGCTATCTGAGTAGTGCTGATGGTGCCAACAGTTCGCAATCCGTGATCGAAATCCTAAAGGCTGACAGTTCAAACCCAGTCAGCGGCATCATGGAGGAGAGACCGAGCAATCTGTTCCCGTAAAGTTTACAGTGGAGAAACCCCATGGAGAGCAGTTCTCTAACACATGAGGAGGCCTGCAGTTGGAACGGATTTTATAGGTTTTCCAGAGGGTAGATTCCAATTCGTGGCAAATCCATGTGTTTCTGAGTAGAACTGTGCTTTACAGCAAGCAAGACGAACAAGCACACTGCCATCCTGCCAAGAGTGATTTTGAACTTCTGACCTTGCGTTGGCAGCCCCGCATGTAACCAGTATGGTTCTTAAATGGTGGCCTTGACTCTATTATGGGGTCACGTCACTGAACATTGTCTGGATCTTTCACTTCACTTGACGAGTGTTGGGGCAAGGTGACGATGGCATCTTCCATGGGCTTGATAGATGTTTGGTTTCAGAGTTGTCAGAATAGCAGTATGTCTCGCCACCAGTAAAGCCCATGGGGAAAAAGTCTGGGTTGCTTCAGAGATGTTCTTTCAAAGTCTGGCATGTTTCCACTCAACACTGTTTTTCCTGGTCAGTCAGAACCCGAGACTCACAGGTTTCAAAGAAACCCTTAGCATTCCCAAATCTTCCATTAAAATTTACTGAACAGACCTCCGAGATGGTCCAGATAACTTCCCCATCTCTTCAATGACTTGCCTTCAGTCTTTGAGCACAAGTGCATGAATTTTATCAATATTTTTGTGCTTTTGAGAAGTTGACAGATGTCCCGAACAAAATTTGTCATCAATCAACATTTCACCTTTTTTTGAAATAAGAAAACCATTCATACACTTGAGTTTTTCCCATAGGGCTGCTCTTATAAGCTGTTTTCAACATCACAACAGTTTTTGTGACATTTTTCCTAAAGAGAAAACACAATTTCTTTTTTTTAAAACAATTTTATCCGGGGTTCATACAGCTCTTATTACAATACATACATATATTCATTGTGTCAAGCACATTTGTACATTTGCTGCCATCATCATTTTCAAAACATTTTATTTCTACTTGAACCCTCATTTTTTCTCCTCCTTCCCCCACCCTCCCTCCATCATGAACCCTTGATAATTTATAAATTATTATTTTTCATATTTTACACTGGTCAATATCGCCCTTTAACCACTTTTCTGTTGTCCATCCCTTAGGAAGGGGGTTATATGTAGATCGCTGTGATCGAGTCCCTATTTTTCCCTTCAACTTTCCCTTCCCCTCCTGTTATTGCTACTCTCATTATTGGTCCTGAGAGGTTTATCTATCCTGGATTCCCTTGCTTCCAACTCCTATCTGTACCCGCATACATGTTCTGGTCCAGTTCATTTTGTAAGGTAGAGTTGGAGTCATAATAGTGAGGGGTGGGGACATTAAAGAACTAGAGGAAATTTGCATGCTTCATCAGTGCTATACTGCAACCTGACTGGCTCATGTCTTCCTTGTGACCCTTCTGTAAGGGGATGCCCAATTTTCTACAGATGGGCTTTGAGTTTTCACTGTACTCCCCCTCATTCACATGATTTTTTGTTCTGGATACCTGATCCCATCAATACCTCATGATCACATAGGCTGATGTGCCTCTTCCATGTGGACATTGTTGCTTCTCAGCTAGATGGTAGTTTGTTTATCTTTAAGCCTTTAAGACCCCAGATGCCATATCTTTTGATAGCCGGGTACCATCAGCTTTCTTTACCACATTTGCTATGCACCTATTTTGTCTGAGCATCACGGAATGTCAGGTTATTAAAACAAAGTGTTCTTGCATTGAGGGAGTACTTGAGTAGAGGCCCAATGTCTGTCTGCTACCTTGATACTTAACATATAAATATATATACATAGATTTCCCTACTGTCATATATGAATATATTACATATGTACATGCCTGTATTTAGACCTCTAAAAATGCCCTCTGCCCTTTTCTCTACTTCCTTTTATTTTGCTCTTTCCCAACTATCATGTTCAGTCTTCATTTGGGTCTCAGTAACTCCTGTCAGTTACAGTGCCCTTGATTGAACCCTGCCAGGCATCCTATGTACTCTTTGCTATTGAGTTTTAGATTATTTGTTGTTCCATAGGAAACAAAATTTCACAGTTGCACACTGTTCCTTTGTTTTAGGCATCACACACACACACACACACACACACACACACAACAAACAAGATTTGAGTGAAACTACTTTTACAAAACAATTCACTGTGACCAGAGAGAACCTTCCCAAACAATGCCACTGGGTGCACAAACTCAGAGTGAGTTGCTCAATGCTCGCCCAGCAGGAAAAATGTGTCCATGCTGCAGATTTTTCCTGTTTGGGGGATAGGGGTACCCAACTTGTAACCGTGACAATGCCTTTGCAAATAGCAGTAGTGTATGGCTTTCAGAATGCTCCCCTGTTTGATTGGCAGGCCCCCTGTGGAGGAATAAGGCGCACTGCAGTTACTATTCATTATGAGACTCAGGGGAGGTAGAGACTTTACACACGCTCACAGAGCTATAAGCACACGAGCCAGGACAGGAACTTGCATCTTCTGACTCGCAATCCAGTGCTCTTCCCGTACCCTCTTGCCTTCCTCAGCAGGAATTCCTGTAAGAAGAAGCCTGGTTTACCAATGGTTACTTCGCTGCACCTTAGAGCTTTCTTCATTGTTGACTCATCTTTATTGTTAACATTTCGGTCTCAAAGAATGAGGATCAATATGAGGAGGCTTGCTAACTAGTGAATATTCTAAAGGATCTGACACTTTCAACTAAGTGTGCTGAATGGCTCCCACTGTCACTCTAGACCAGTGGTTCTCAACCTTGGGGCGCGACCCCTATAAGGGTCACAGGACCCTTTCACAGGGGCTGCCTACGACCATATTTCTGATAGTCTTAGGAACTGAGACACCACTTTTCTATCTATGTCCACTCAGGTCCGCCCACATGCAGATACACCCATCCATGGGGTCACCACAACATTGGGAAGTGTATGAAAGGATGGCATTAAGAAGGTTGAAACTCACTGGAGAGTCTGGATCCACTCTCCATCCTTTCCACTCTGTTTAATTGATCCTGCCAGTGACTGGTTTCCACATGAGTCCACCCAATAGAGTGTTCAGAAGGGGGGTGGGGGAGGGAGGAACATGAAGCATGGCCTCCCCAACAGACCTCTCTGGTCTCCTTTACACACATTCAAGCCCAGGGGTAGGAGTAGTAGCTAAGGAACCGTGACCATTTGTATGCAATAACTATGGCCATAAATTCTCCATTTCCCTGTCCCTTGAATGGAGTAAGCGCTGTATCAAACACATTTAAAAAATAAAAAGTTCATGGGAAAATGGAATGAGTATACAATGCAAAGTCCCACAAACTTCTGAAAGCCCCCGCCTTTGTCCACCTGTCATATCTGACAAACATCCTCTATAGCGGTTCTATAACTCCCTCTAATACAGCGGTTCTCAACTGGAGTCGCCCGATTCTTAACAGAAGCAAAATGACAGTGATGAAGTAGCAACGAAAATAATGTTACTGTTGGGGGGAGGCACCACCCCACGAGGAACTGAATGCAAGGGTGGCGGCATCAGTGTGGGGTGGGGTGGGGTGAGGACACTGCTCTAAGAGAACACAGTGGTATTTCTCTCACAGCCAGACGAATACCAGGCAGTGGGGTAGTGGGATAAACAGAGCTCACAAGGAGCCCTGAGACAGTGGGGCCAGGGCTGCCAGCACATGAGTAGTGAAGCAGTTCCAGAGGATTTAGCATTCTGAAATGTGGCGAGGGACTGTGGTCCCGGGAGTCCTGCATCCCTGCCCTAACACGGAGCCTCCGCCGGGCCGTGTCCCTCGGGAGTGAAGAGCGCCCCTGCAGAATAGCCATCGGTGACGGGCCAGAGAAGCAGAGCCGACCTTCACTGGTTGAGCTATCTGACACGCAGACTTTGCATTGTTGCCCACAATGCTGTGCGCTGACTTGGTCTGGAGAAGAGATGCTGTGGAAATGGGGTCTGTGGGTCCTGATTGTCGTGACGGTGGGGATGAGTTCGCTTTTGGAAACTGCTTACACTGATGGGAGGTGGTTGACGTGATATGCAGATTCCGGGCTGAGGGAGCCCACAAAGGGAATTCACTTCTGAGTCTCATCGGTCAAGCAGGGAGAAGAGCAGGGTGGGGTGGGGATTCGATCTCTGCCCTAGTCATTAAATAGCCCTTGGGGTAAAGGGTCTGCAGCATAATCAAACCTCCCAGCCACCGTGTCCATAGGGAATCAGAGCAGCAGAGTAAAATTGCCCCCTTGGAGTTCTAAGACTGTCAATCTTTACAGGAGCAAAAAGCCTCCTCTTCTTCCAGCTGAGTGGCTGGTGGGCTTGAACAGCTGACCTTACAATTTGTAGCCCACCTACATCACCATGCTACTTTGTTAAAAAGTTAAGGAACCTTAATTATGGGTTAGAAATGTAAATCCAATATACCAGTAGTAACTTTCACTCTGTATTTTATAGATTCAGTAATGAGTGGCTCCCCACCCCCACCCCACCCCCTGTGAACATGTATTGATTTTAGTATTTTAATGCGGCATTGTAATTACTGGCACAATTGGAAATCATATTTGTCAATCTATGTAAAGTGCTGTATCAAGTGCTGGCTATTAGCCTCTCTGAACCACTCCCCGAACAGACTAGGTGTGGACACTCTGCTTGGCATTTACACAAACAGCCTTGCCTCTGTGTACTGCCCTGCCAAGTTCCTCAGGGCAAGGTGTGGCGCTCCACATGCTAA